>JBCEWB010348693.1:1850-21398 GCA_039654565.1 Peronia peronii | reverse complement strand
GAATGCCGGCAAGTGGAAGTGTGTATAGTGTATGATTGAAAAGACAAAGGCCAAGCCATCCTCTGATACAGTTTACGATGTACAGAGCCTTTCAGCCTCCTAAGGGGTGGTTATCTTAGCGGAATCCTCTGATACCGTGGTAGTGTGGCTATAATTAACGGCAAAATCGTAATAGCCTCACACATGCATGTAATAGGTGTCACCCTCTCATGGTACATTATACTCGATTGGGGCCATGAGCGACGCGTGAGGTGTGAAACAGGGGATGGTGCATTATTTCAACACGCTTGCGCCTCAGGCCTTACCCTCAGTTTTATACCGCTGGGCAGTACAGCACATTGGGGGCACCAGTACTTGACTCGCTCACAGATGATTTCTTTGTCGGGGCTTTTTGTGTCATACTGCTGGGCAGCACAGCACATTGCAGGTACTGGTAGGCCTACTTGACGCGCTCAGGGATGATTTGTTTGTCGGAGGGAACTGGTTCGGTATCTGAGTTTGGTCTTGCTTATGCTTAATATGAAAGAAAAGTGCGATCGGGGAAACGAAAACCATTGGTCATAAGCGTAGTTTTTGTATCAGCCCATCGTTTTATTTCTTTGTAGGCATAAGAAATTACATAGCAAAAAAACCGTTCCCAAAGATTCTTTCTTAATAACGCAAGTTTCTTTTTAAGCATTTTCTTACTAAGCGTGTTAGAGTGTATATGTTTTATGTGACCAGATGAAATAAGTTGACTGTTCATTGATAAAATTTGCTATTACTGACACTGGGGTTACAAGAGTTGATTCTCTCAGCCCTGAAGAATGTTCGTTAACTTCTTTTTTTTTCACCGAAACTGAAGTACATGCATTTCTTTCTCACTGACAGTGATACCAATATCTCTGTTCTTGAATAATTTGACAGACTCATACCACAGATTGCATAGCATATATAGTTCATATAAATGAAAGAGGTACAATTGGTCAACATACTTTCATTCCAGTCATGCTGATAAGATAGAAATAGACCATAAATGAAGAGGTTTTTTGAGTTTGTGAGTATGATGTCACCTTAACCCATGATTACCAGATGTGGGTTATGGGCCGGGAATACATATAGCCATGTTTCTGAACACAGCTATACTTAGCTACAATTTCTACAAGGCTTGGCAGACAGACCCAGGCTACATCAAAAGCAACAGGGAAGACAAAATTCAGGTATGCAGTTGATGTTTACGTACTTCTTTGTCAGAATCAGTTGTGAAATCATATATTTCATCACTCAGATATTGTGTCCAAGATGGACGTAAATTACCTAATGAAGTTGTTCTCAACAGTAGATTCCAGAACTGTGGAGAGTGAAAAGAAAAACTGTATTTGTGATTGGTATTAACAAAAGTTATTTCTGTGATTATTTCGCCAGAAATTTGACTACTTAATGTAAATTAATAAAGTCTAGAATTTCAGCTGAAAAGATGAATAGTGATGTGTTGGAAATGGTATAGTAACATGTGCTTTGTTTATATTTGTTTGTTTTAAGTTCACAATCCATATGTCTCTTTGCTCAATTACAACACAGTAGCCAGACTTACAAGAATGCAAAATCCAATACGTTTAAACATATTCCTTTCCACAGACTATTCTACAGTTGGCAGAGACCCAGACATTACGGCTGGAACAGTTCTGTAGTACCTGTTTGATCAGGAAGCCTCTCAGATCCAAGCACTGCTCTGTTTGCAACCGCTGTGTGGCCAAGTTTGACCATCACTGTCCATGGGTCAATAACTGTGTCGGTGAGTCCTCTGGTGTTTGCAGTGAAAGTATGGGATAAGTTCAGCAAATTTTGAACAATTGTTTTATAAACTGTTGATTATCTTTCATGTATAGCTTATTTGTTCATTCATATTCCGTTTTTATGAGAATAATAATGCAATACAATAATTCTAATATAACTGAGTATAATTTAGTAATCTAAATAAAAAGGACCTCTTTGAAGTTGCCGAAGTATGGCACATGTACTAGACTAACTTAAATTGCAAGCATCCTTCCAAATAAAAAGTGACATACTTCTATCAAGTAAAGAAGCGAAGAACAGGTGTGATAATACCACATCTGAATTTGTGATTTAGATAAATAATTAATAACTGTGTGCACTTTGCATTATGATTATATTAAAATTAGCTTGTCAGCTCTTTGTCTAAGAGGGATCATAAACAGTGTGGAAATGCCCTTTCCTCATTCAACATTGGAGTGCTCTCCAGATGGCCAGTCTGAAAGGCCAGTCTTTTGCTTATCATAAATCATGATCTTTGCATTGGCCTGAAACTTATAGGACTTGATTTGGAGTTTTCTGCATTATGTCTCAGCTGTTGCCAGGTTTCTGATATTATATTCTTTTTTTTTTGCCTCCTTTAACTTCTATAGCTGGCTATAAGCTATCATGTCTTCACTGTTCATGCTCAAATATTGGCCACTTACATTCTGAAATAGGAAAATGATTTGACTTCCTCAAATGTTGTAATATTTTTTTTTTTTAGAGCATTGCCATTCTTAGAAAAATCTGTGTTCTATATACATCATACCTACGAAGATTCAACTTGCTTGAAACATTCCTTATGATATCACTAGCACAAGATGAATCTGCCATATCTGAAGAGGGTATGCATAGACTGTTCCTGTGTCCTGTCTTTCAGGTGCCAATAATCATCGATATTTTATTGGATTCCTGTTTTTCTTGATGGGGATGCTATCGTTCTGTCTGTATGGTGCAATGAAATGTAAGTAATTACCTCAGTAATAACACAACTTTTAGTCATCAGTCACAGAGAAGAGGGAAAATGTTTGTTAGCTATATTTTGTTTTTTTCTTAAACATGAGAATTTGTTCTACAAAGAAGCTATCATATAATAACATATAGAAATATGTGTATTTAATGATTCACTGATATGGTATTCAATATGAAAACCTGAACTTTGTTTCTAGAATCATGATCTGAGACCAAAACTGAACACTTCATCAAATTTGACCAGAATTTTACAAAACTGACATCAAATGATGACAAAAAGAAATGTAAACAAAAATTCACCTCCGTAGTTATCCAATCTGTCTTGTTCTTGAAAAAATTACTGTTTTAAATTGGGTTAATGCTATTGACAGTGAAAATATCAATCACGTATTTCTTAACCCTAGTCCTGCGATGGTGGTATTTATACCACAGGTGACTTGCTACTCAACAGTGCAACGGTGGTATTAATATGTACTGACTGGCTCCTCTGTGACATTCTTGCCATTCGCTGAGACTTAAAATGGTTTATCTACCCCAATTTTGTCGAACTATTGTTAAATGAAAGGCATAGCTACAGCTCATTTTACGATCTTTTAACACACGATGGAAATATTAGTTGGTAAGACTATGAGATACCCCGTACTACTCAATGATGAACTCCTATTAGACAGAAAGGAAGAACAGAAATCAAAGGCCACGTCGTCTACTCAAGTCCTCTCAAGTACCCTGTAAGTCTATAATCCAACATAAATAATGATTCCATAATGAATAACAACTAGACACCCCTGACGACATGACCCACTCAACAAGTTTCGCATTGACCAGCAATCAAACTGTCGAGGATAAAAGTGAGCTATAATTATGCATATATGAAAGCTAAAGCAGTCTATTATCTATTCGTCCACATACCAGATAGCTCACTTGTGCTCTCATTCTGTGCCATTATTTGACCAGTTGTGCATGTTTCTTTCTACCCACGCAAAGTTGACGCTAGCCTGTCTAAGAATGATCGAAATCCACGTGGCCAGAGGGGTGATAGCATACAGTTTACATTGAGATATTGTAACATGAACTGCAATACACCCGTTTATGAAATGGCTTGTCCATGGATGCCAGGGGTTATTGGATGAATGTGTAGCAGAATGGTCTGTGTGCAGAGTGTGACAAACTTGACACCCCTATGTAATTGACATGTACTTGTAAGTACAGCCCTTGTACCGATGACTGGTTTCAAGTAATATGTGTCAAAGAAGGGTGGAATTAAGGGAGGGATTGAGAAAGCACATAGTCAGTCAGAGGTCCGATTTTGGTCTACATTGTGCCATTTAGAGGGCTGGGTGGAGTCAATGGTCATAAGTCAAAAACGAAACAAAGCACTGTCGCCGAGCACCCGGATTGTCAGGTGGCAACTCGCCACTGAGAGTTCTGCGGACTTCGACTTCGTGGCTGGTTCGCAGGTCTAGAGTTAAGTACTGGATTTCTGTTGATGCCTTCTTTTTATTACTGATGCAGATTGGGAAGTGGAGTGTCCACTGGATTTTTATGAGGATGGCATCACAGGCATCATATACAAGACCACAAAAACTTCTCCTTGGGTAGCATGGATTGCCCTCAATGCACTGTTCCACATTGTGTGGGTCACCTCTTTGTTTGCCTGTCAGCTGTATCAGGTCAGCCCATCAATTTTGTAGAGTAGGAATATTTAATGTAGAAAATAAAGGATTACTGGATCAGATGCTACAGAGCTGAAGAAGATCAAGTGTATCTGTTGTGATGATTTGAAGAAGATGAAGCTCACAAATTGATTGTTATGCAAATAGCAAAACTCTTGAGAAAATGTAATTTTGAAGGAATTAAAGTTTTCTAAATTAGTAAATGAAACAAAAGATACTGCTATCATTGTAATGAACTTTTCTACATGTTTTGTAGTTGTTTATCCAAACTAATATTGTAGAACTAATAGATTGAAATACCGAACTGCTTTTTTTTTCTTTCTTTCTTTCTTTCTTTTTTTTTCAACTTAGATCTTGTAGAACTGATACAGCTCCAAATGATTTGGGTTGTTTTTCTGATCTAGATATTGTAGAAGTTACAGTAGTTCAAATGTTTGGAGTGATTTCTTCAAACTAGACAATTCTAAAGATTCAAGATGTTTCTGGTGATTTTTTTCAATCAAGACAGGTGTGGGAGTGATAGAGAGATTCAAATGTTGCTGGTTATTTTTCAAAATGGACATGGCAGATTTGAAAGAGATAAGACATACTATGCATATTTTAATTTTTAAGTATGATTGCACATTGCAGATAATGTGGCTTGCTATGACCACCAATGAACGGATGAATCAGGCCAGGTATCTCCACATGCAGAAGTTTGAGAGCATGAAAGGCCAGCAGGCAGAGTGTTGCCATGGTGGTGAGGCTGGAGGACATGGTCACAGTCATGGTCATGGTCACGGACACAGCCATGCTCATCGATCTGGGCAAGCTAAACCTAAAATTGTCAGTCCTTTTCAGTGAGTGCAATTTCAACTATTTCCAGCATGTTTTAACTTCTAAGTGTCAATATTTTTGGCATATAAATATGTTGCACAACCAGATGAACTGACTTTGATGTCAAGTTTCCTCTTCTTAGCAATTTTAGTGTCATCAGAATGGGAAATGAGGCACGACGCAATGAAATGTCAGACTGAGGCGACCAAAGAGACCACATGTTTTTCAGCAGTGATAAAATTTTTAAAGCAATTATTTTTTCTTCACAATATCAATCTAAAAATTTCAGAGTTGAATTTGTTGATTTGTTGAAAAGTTCGATAGTAACTCCCCTGGCTGTCAATAAATTTTTAAAAAGAGAACAAAATTCCTCTTCCAGATTTTGTTTGTTGTTTATTTTTTCATATGATCAGTTGCTTCTCTTTAGTTTCTTCTTTTGGCCATATACAGTTATTCAGTTTATTTATTCTGCCAAGATATAGCCCTTCTTAATCCTCAAAAAAAAATTCCAAAAAGTTCTTTGATTTATCTTAGGGCCTTGCCAATTCCACTTATAATGTTTACCTTACGTTTATAACAACTACGGATGAATGTTTTTCAAGCCTTGCTGTCTTTTTGGTTTTCCTGCATTGATTTCCCAAGACCAGCATGGCAAAAGGATGGTATAATAAAGATGGTTATGCCAGTGCAACATTCCCCTAACTCACTGCAGAAGAAAAATATGTGTAGTTCATAAACTTGTATAACATTTCCAAGGAATGTTGCATTATGATTAGTATAAAAGAAATTTAATGAAATCAGATACGAAGACATAAAAATCTGACTATAGGTGTGGCATAATTTTCTCAGCCAAGTCGTTGAACATCATTATGATAACTTCAGATGCAAAGTTAAGTCAGTTAAAGAGAATCAGTAGAGATGTGCACTGGGATCCGAAGACACTTGATCTTGAGAGGCAACAAATATCATTGGAATTTATCTGTAAATTAGCTCGATCTCATAGAACCCACATGAACAAAATCATGAATCAGTAGTAGCTGATTTTCACAATTGTTGTGAAGATCTGCAAATGTTTTGCTATTGAAACGAGTTGGGAACAAACCACAAATTCAAATGAATAGTCTACATAATCAGTGCAGGCTGCTGTATCTGAGGAATATTTACAATGAACACTGCATTGTGTGGACTTTAAAGAGTCAGGATTCACATTTGATGAGCAAGTTAAATTGTGCAAATAATATTGCTATGCATGATTTGTATAGGGCATCATTCAGCGAGGCTTGGACAGTGAAACATCAAGTTTGCTTTGTGAATGATCTTTTATGATCCCTTTGACTGGCAAGAGAAGACAGGGAATAACTGTGCTAACATTTTTCTCTTTGCATTTTCCACAGCCGAGGGGTGTTTAAGAACCTCATTGATCTGATGAGCTGGAGATGCTTTGGCCTGTTCCGGCCCCTGAAGGTGGACTGGTCCACCAAGTTTACCCTTGATCCAGATTCTGGCCCTAATTATCAAGCCTCCAACTTCTATGCTGGCCGAGAGAACTTCCAGTTTGTATGAATGTCATGATCAGAACTTTTTTTTGTTTCGATCCAGTATGTTAATGTAGCTTTAACCTTACTGTAAGTGTGTTACCAAGAAAATAGTAATATGACATGGGTTGAAAATGATCAAGGGTTTGTTTGGCAGTTAATATGAAAGTTATATCCAAACTTAAGCAGTCAGTTGTGGAATTTACATTAAACAGGATTTGTTTTAAATTTAATTTAGTTTTTACAGATGTATCAGTTCACCAGGCCAATGTTTTTTAACTAAGCCAACCATGAAACACTGAAAGGCTTTGTCATTTAAACCCAGAAATGTCTATGTGAATAGAATGAAAGTATTTATAAAATATTATGTGTATAGAAAGATCGTGTTGTGATTTTGATGAGGATGCAATTATTACAAAACATTTGAATTAAGCTATGCATATAAACTGTGGTTTGAAAAGAAATCAGATGCATTTCAAAGATTCAGATTTCATTGAGATGATACTTTAGACAAAAAAAGAGCTACTACGTGCATTCAACTTGTAGAGATGTCTTTGAAATTTATGTCACCCACATGACAAGACTACGCAGATTCCTTATACATATCATCAAGAAAAGCATTGAGCTTATTATTGATAAAGTATAAGCTTTTGATTACAGTCGTTTGTGCTGAACAGAAGTCATACATTCTGTGGAAAGAAGTCAAGTTTGGCTATGAAATAACAGAATCAATTTTTCTAAATTTCCCTTGTTTTTCCCCTATAGACATGTAGTTAGATTCACAGATGAGAACTGGCAAATCTTGCATGATGGTCTGGATTAGGTTTTTTTGAATGAGCATGATAGACAGTGGAAACATCATTGAAATGAGTGAAATTTTTTTGTGTTATTTCCATATTATCCCAGACTTTGAATATGCACTGTCAGTATTATTGATAGTGGTTAACTGTGAGCACTTCATAAATTGAACTGTCTTCAACACTTTTAAGTACATAATTTCCTGTTGTGATGAAATAACTGTAATGCATTAATATGATATATTTCTACATAATTATTGTTGTGGTGCTGTCACATACACGGAGATGTTTTTTTCTGAACAACTCAAAAGACAGTGTTTGTGAAAGATGGATATTATAGATGTACTAACAATGTGAACTCAGTATGTTATATTTTGAGTGAATATTACAGTTAGATCTAGTTTGCAGAAGGGAGCACGTATCAAAGATTAGAATGTTTTGAAGATTGGACTTTGAACAAACGAGATGTACAAATAAGTTCTATTCTTCACAGGAAAATTATGGATAGCATGTGGGAAATGCAAAACTGCATTGTGTAATGTCACACAGGGAATAATTTTATTTTGGTTACAAAGAAAAGACAAGACTGACATGAATGTGAATCCAAAAGAGTGTTGAAAAATTATACAACTCATCAGCGTGGAGAACTTAAGTATGTCAAGGTACTGCCAAATATATAGATCCATGTCACAAAGACTCATCCACTCTTGTTTAAAATATTTACTGATTGACTTTGTTCTTTCAGAATTCCTATTTGACAATCTAGATTTGACTGATATGTATCAATTTGTATGTAATTTTGTATGTAAAACCTGTCAGTTAAATTTTTTAAGGAGTGATTTTGATATTAACATGCACAAAGGAAGATTTTGTAAAACATCACTTGCTCATTTTGGCTTGAAATGTTTGTTAGCATTCTTTTCAGTTATGAATTCTTTCACATAAAAATTATTGTTTCGTGGAGAAATGATCATTTAAACAACGATATGCCAGAAATGTTGATTTTATATCAGGACATTACTTTAAAATTCCATTTGATCTATGGAGTAATTTTGTAGTTGTGAAAAACTTAGACCTGTAGTTAGGTTTGGACTCCTGCCAAACTTCCAGCTGAAAAGATAACTAGACAGACTCTTGGAAATAAATATTCTTTTTTGTGAAATTACTTTTCAAATGAGTTTCATCTTTAGCTTGATATAGTAATTAGAGGTCTATTGCTCACCTGAGATAGCACACAGTTTGATTCATTATTGGTAGATAACAAAGTCTTGTTTGTTGAGAAAGAATTTGAAGCAAATGATATGTGAGGGAATGCTTTTTAACTTGAGAGATTTACTTATAGTCCATTTGTGAGGCGGCCTGAGATAAAGGGACTCGTATCGCGGGGACAACTTTCGAGATATAGGGCAAAAAGTGTAAAAATGTGACGTCAGGTCAAAATTGAGTTCTTGTCACCAAAGCAATCTTAAATCATTTCTGCACAATGTGTTAGAAGGATATAACAATCCGAGCCTCCTAAATATTTTAAAACTTTTATTTTCTGATCCTATCAAGTTGCGTTTTTGCCCAAAATCGTTCGAAATTGATCATTCTAACACGGCACTTTGTGGAGGCTTTTCTGCATGTATTACTGTAATAGAACCCTAGCTTGCCGCATACGGTTGTTTTCATCTTTTTCCACCCCTTCTCGTGGTGCTCAGTGCGTATGAATACAAAGCATGACATGTGAGGGAAAAGAAGTGTAAAAGTTGATAAACACTACCACGTTGTACTGACTTCACTTCGTAACTTCGAGAGCTCCCCATGCTTTCTTTTTCGATACAGATATAAATACATTGTTTGAATTAATAAACAAACTTTTTTTAACATTGAACGTCTTAATTTTCTTTGCACAATTTTGCTTTAAATGGGCTGTAAGACTAACTTTGTGACCAGCATCGGATCAGTGTCTGTTACCAAGAGAAAAAAAAATAATAGCGTTCTCGTCGCTGTCGAGTGACAGTAACAACTTTATATTTCTTTGTGGACTTGGAATATTGGATTTACACACAGAGAAGGCCCTAATAGATATTATTCAGGACTAATATGATGATATACAATGGAAATCTATCCAATAACTGTTATGGACAAAGAATCCAGCGACGATGAAGACTCGATCGTTGCTGCCATGCCCACTAGATCTAGATCTATACTGAGAGTAGAATTCATACATCTCGTCTGTTTAATGACCTGTTCATATGTTTTTAGCACGATAAAGTTAATTTTCTTCATTCTGACATCATAAGATTCGACTGTTAAATCACTGATGATATTTTTTTGCAATCTGTTGTGGTGAAAAATGATGTTTAACAGAAGTCTAGACTTCAAATGCGTTTTTCTCAGTTTTTACTTTTGCAGACTGACTTTCTTCAAATGAGCATCACTTCGTCCCAGATTGAGATATTTGAACAATTTCAACTGTTTCGTATTCAGAAATGGCTGCTACAACTGAAAACAGCACTAACTCAAAATTGAAAATTTTCACCCTTTTTCTCAGGCCGCATCACATTTGTATGCATGTTAACTATTTGATAAGCAAATAGGGTCTTTTGTGAGATATGAACTAATGTGTAAGGTTTATTATTGGTTCATTTGCTCATTATTTCTTTTCATCAAGCATTAATCGTTAAGATGTCAACAGGTGAACGTAGTTATGTTAGGATTGCTATGATGACGCATAAAGTTCATATTGAAGAAATGACAGATTATGTTATGCCATAAGGAAATACATTGTGAATGCTATGTTACTATTTTCTGTGCTGTCAGGAAGGAATTCCAATGTGAAGTATGATGAGGGAGTTTTTTCAGATCAGCCCCTCAAAACTCGTAGTGCTTAATAATGTGGGATACTTTATAGATATCCTGAATATACCCACTAAGTTTCAATGGCTTACATGAACCTAGCTTATGATTATGTATCCAGTGAGGTATGCTACATTTGTATAATCCATGCACCCAATCATTGATACATAATATGTGAAAGCATCAATAAAAGGTCCACATTGCAATTACTTGAATGATATGTTTTGAAGATAATAAAATCATCATTGATGTGAATCTTTGTCCTTTACTTTTTTTCTCTTTTCTTCTTTATTATCTGGTTAATCTCAAAATATTAAATCAGCTGTAAATTGTTGCATTTCATATATGGTGTCATTAAATATGCACATTTTATTTTTAAATGTTTCTTTCACTTTTTCTTTTAAATCAATTTTTCTTCTACCATTTTTTTTTTCAAAATATTATTAGTATCTGTATCATTTGTTTTTCTATATTTTGCTTCATAGATTAGTGTGATAACAAAATGTTGTAAATTTATTGATTTCTCTCTACATTTCTGACATGAAGAGTTCTAGATCGACGTGAATTAGACTTTTGCACTGTGCATTGCCAGCTTTACTGACTGTGCTCCATGGTTTTGGAGCATTGTTAATTTCTTTCAGTTTTAAAAAACAAATGGAGATATGTTACTGGTGTTTTTTGTATTTTATAACCTGATGATAGAAGTGTTCAGACAACTTGAGTAATTGGTCAGTGTGTAAAAACATTCATTTCTATGGATTAATAAATAAGAGGATGCTTTTCTCAGTTGTCTCTGTAGCATAGTGATATGAATGGAACTACTACTTTTTACCCAGTGTTGTCATTTCTCTCTGTGTATTGCTTAATTATTGTCCTTTTTCATGTTTGGGAAAAGTGTTTTTTCAAACTGTTAATTGTCAATGCCGTTTGCTGTCTGGGTATAAAGCTTTTGTTTAGTTTTTAGCTAGAGTGAAGAAACTGCTTAGAGATGCAGTTGTCACAGTACAGTGATGAAAATTTTATGCTTGTGTGCCAGGAAACATATTAAGGAATATACTTCAGTTCCTATGAAATTTTCTGTGCATATAGTGCCCTATTCTTTTCTTCACAGTCCACACTTAGCAATAACTTTACCCATATGCGAATAGGGCTTAAAATACTTTGAAATTAACAGAGGACATAGAGAAGGGGCTCTTTTTTACATATTTCATGATAAAACAGATTTGCACAATTTTGGTCTACACGTTGATGACTCATGGCAGCAAGGAATGTATCTTACATTTTTATTGAAACTGTGGTATGAAAAAAAAGTGATTATGATATCCTGTGGTATTTGATGATGGTAATTAGGGTACAATTTTGTTATGTATTTAGTGACGAAGATGACATTCAAGACAAAGATTTTTGTTCGTCAAGTGTTTGTATCATTTTGTGAAACAGATTTGCTCAAAGTCAAAGGACTTACCAGAGATTTGCCATACAGTAGGTGGTAATTAGGTGGTTGTTTCCATACTTGTGTGAGATGATAGTCAGTTTGGTGATTGTAAATGAAGAAATGAAAAAATGTGAGTTCTCTTAAGGATCACACTACTTAGGTATATAAATGAAATAAGCTATGATTAACCATCATATTTATTCCTGTGCTGTGAAGTAACACAGTTTATGTGTTTTACTTCATGAGATCTATTCCATTTTGTCAATTTCATATCATATGGCTTTGCCATATGAAATGTGTTAATTTTATTTAACTTGTTTTTTTTATATTTCTCCTCAGTTCTGTCTTTAAAAAAGTTTTATATTTGTTATTTGTTAGATATCTTTTGAAGATTGATATTGATGATGTTATTGTTTTCAGCTGCATTTTTGTTGTTTCATTTTTCTGATACTGGTTGGAGTGTGATATCAGTAATGGTCATTTTGATTCCATTTAGTCCAAGCATCTGAGAGTCACCCAGTAAAATCTATTAATTCATCAGTATATGTCGAGCTATACTCATCAGTGGATCAGGATCATTCAGATGATTATTGCTTTCATTTGAGTGCATCCTATCCATTTCATCTGACCTTCTGTAAATGTACATCACATTTGGGGAGTAGAGACACTTAGCATGGATGCAGTGATCATAATGTAATCCCTTTTTTGTTATTCAGTTATTTAAATTTGTAGTTAGTAAGACTTCATGCGAAACAAACATTTACGATATAAAAAATTAGATATGAGATTGGATGTCCAGTTATAGAATCATTAGTGTCCATGGAAAGATGAACACTTGAACGTGTACTCAACTTTGATGAAAAAATTATATAGTGTTTGGTGTCAAGATATTGATTTCAAAGTTAACCCCTTTGACCTCATGGTGAGTAAAGTTCTCTGTAACATCAAACTCATTTCACCCCATTACATGTCATATGTGAAACCTTGTGTTCTTCAATACTGGAACTAGTGATACATATTTTATTTGCTATCCATAACTACTTGATGGATCTTGTATATAATATGAATCGATATAAGGGCAGATAAGACTTCCATATTTGTATTTAGGTGTATATAATATATAATGTTCATGACAAATATTATTTAGGTGAATCAGAATCATGCAGGCATATATAACATTGTATAGGCACATCAAATGTACTTCAACATAGGTGTGGCATAAATGGGGATTCATGTGACGCATGCTGTTTAGCTTGGTGTATCTCAAGAATATGTGAGTTGATTGCAGTTATATTAGAAAACACATATGTTCATCTTCTTCATTTTTAGTGAATGTGGCCTGGGAAATACATAAAAAGTTGCATTTTGTTTTCTTTCACTGTATAATAACATATATTTATCTCCATGCCATTGCTTTAGTACATATCGATGTATTCTTATCGAAAAATTTCATTTACCTTTTTCTCTTTAAGGCATAATAAGTTCGCTTACAAATTTACATATTACAAAACTTGATTTATATAAAAAATATCTTGTGTAACAAATCAAACAGCTCTGCCTAAGGGGAATAACTCCAGCTTAAAAAAATGTAGGAATATATACTACAGTAGGATTCATTTTATCACCAGGCTCTTTCTGCTACAAGGGTTGATATCATTTTCATTATGAGAAAATGAGACATGGATATGCTTAAAACTGAATACATCCAAAGACTAAGGGGGAAGAACAACAGGTGTCCAGATTTTTTATATATTACTGTTCATGGGTTACAGAGCCATAATTATCAATCCCATGTAAAGAAAATCAGAAGGAGCAGCCAGTGTTGTCCAAAGCAATGTTTTGAATCGATATCTTCAACAAACAACAAGCATAGGAGTTTTTAAAACAAAATTTCAGTTTTCTTCTATGTGTAGAAATTGGACCAATGTGATTTGCCCAGCTTGGTCTTCATGAATGTAGGTTTGTAGATGTTACAGGCTCTATGTGCTAAAGGTTTAAGGGAGAGCAGGAGGAAACAGGAACAAGGAGGATGGTAGGTTTTCTGTTATGGACACAGCTTCAGATGTATTGACTTCATATTAGCCTAATGTTGAATGTTGCAATAAGAATCCGGAGCAGTTTAAGAGAATTACAAGTGGACATCTTGAAAAAGGAATGTTTTATTTGAGATGTAACATGATGAAATTAGACACTTCATTAGCCCAGAATTAAATTGTCCCATGGACAACAAAAAGCTGTTGTAGTTTGGACAACTTAATTCTGGGGTGACGACTTGTCAAACTGAGGTGACGGGGATTAATCATGATTTTTTTTTAACAGTAAATCAGTTTTTAATTAAAGTTTTTTTGTGTGTAAAACCCTTCTCTGTCTACTGAAAAATATATTCCAGAGTTAAATGCTAATATGCCAAAAACTGTAATTTAGTAACATAGTCTAAATATGGATTAATAAGGATTAATAAAAAAAGTCACCTATTTTCTCACTACTTTCAGCCGCTGCAGCAGAGCATGCTCAATGATTTTAATTGTCAATATCTCCACTTGCATTTAAGGAAGAAAAAATATTTTTTCACACCCATACAGAAAGGAAAATGAAGAAGCATTAAAGTAATACTAATAACTCAATACTGTATGCTCAAAACTCGACCAATCCCTGATTTCATCATGTGGCATCTCATTTAGTTCTTTAATTTTTTTTTTTTTTTTTTAGTCATATTCAAAATATTCTCTGTCTTATCAAAAAAAAAAAAAAAAAAAGCTGAGATTGCAGCCCTACGGTTATACCTCCTCCCTTCCCACATCATCGACCAAGAAAATTTATTAAAAGTTAAAACCATTTACACATAATTATCATTTGTAAAGATATGCATGTATCACTTCCCTACATCATTTTTCGATTCCATTTTTACTTTGCAAATTCAAAGCTGTTTTTTTTTTGTGTGTGTTTTTTGTTTTGCTGTTGATCTTTGCCTTAATTTACATTAACTTTATTTTGTTTTATGCATCCAAGCAGTTTGCCTTTGTTTACATGCTGGCCTGATTTCTCACAGATGGCAGACTCATGTCCTGTACCGACACATAGTGTAGTCATAATATATACGAGCAAACCACATATTTATGTTCAATAATTTTAAAATGTCCTTCACTCCTTAGAAGTAAGAAGACGTATGGATACAGGAACTAAGAAATATCTGTTCACATTCAAATACTAACAATACAATGGGATTAAAAAGAACAATAAATACATACACATTTATTTTTGAAAGGACATACATGTATATTGAAAAGGGGCCTAAAGTGATGTGCTATTATTTGACTTTTTTTGAATTAATTCAAAGCCATAGGATCTGTCATTATATTTTGTAGCATTAACTACCATTGTCTGTGTCTGTACATGTCTTAATTCAGGGTTTCATAAACGTCATCTATTAAGTAATTACTATAGAAAATGTGTGCATTTGTGGTAGTCGGAGGTTAAAGGAGAAGTCATTTCTATATTGCTATGAAAGTAGACACTATCTACTAGATAGGTCAAATGATAAGGATTTTTTTCTTTTCTTTCTGTTTTCAAATGGCGCACGGCAGGCAGTCGGCCCTCGAGTTTGCTGGCATATGCTTTAGCTTTTCTTTAACGCCATTCACTCTGTTTGCTAATTACCTGATTCAAATGGGACAGTAGCCAATCTTGACTTGTTCCTATTCAACACACATGAAATGGTTTTGTATTTCTGCTATTTGCTACATTTTAATAAAAAAAAAAAAGAGAGAAGAAAAATGAGTTCTAGTCTTTGTCTTTGATTATATTTTGTGTGGATCCGTCAGTGTGGTCTTATACTGCTTATTTGATTGTGTTTGCCGTTGAATACATCGCACAATGTTATGATCTTGTTGCATGAGCCATAAGGCTCAAAATCTGTTACATGACCGATCGAGGCAAACAAATAGTGTGTTGATCATGGATACGCATTGGTCTGTTTGAACATGTACTAGTTATTTTTGTGATATAAGTGGGATATGGCTTTGAATAAAGACTTCATTCATGATCAGAATGTTCCACTTCTCAAAGGACGTTTGACGCCAGTATTCAGTTTTGAGGGACCGATATTGTTTTTTTTTTTCTGGTGTGGCATTTAAGCGGAAACCGTATTTTTAGACTCTTTAAGTTCCCGACCCGTTTGTTTGTTTGTTTGTTTGCTTGTTTTGTACACAACATTACAAAGGCATAACGTATGAGCTAAATGGTACAGTATGTGGTAATGATATCTGGTTGACTTCGAGATGTCTTGGCTAAAGATCTCTTCACTTTGATCGATGGGCAGCCCTGCACTTAGATAGGAATTTTGTTTCAGCCATGTCCAGTGACAACAAGGTCAGAGATACATTTGTGGAGAAGAGTTTGATTACCGTTGTTACTTAAGAAATTTCCTTCCATAATCTCTGATCAAGGAGTCCTCAGACATGCAAGACGATTCCGTCGTACAGATGCATCTCTCCATAGCTTACATTATCTTGGCTTGAGTTTTTGTATCAGATCTGATTTGTTTAATCTTTTTCTACAATTTTAGACGTCGTTTCTCTCTCCCCCCCTCCCTCAACTTCCCTTTCCCTTCTTCGTGTCATTAGCATATTTCTGGGAGAGCAAGGTGCATGTGAAAAATAAAATATGTGTAAGCAAATTTACGAGTGAGCAGAACTATAATAATTCTAATTAATTGTGAGGAAATCACTGACAAGCAAAGCAAGTGCACCGACAAGGTAATGCTAAAAGAGACATGGCAAAACGGAAATGAAGAAGGAAAGTAGAAATAGAGAGCTTATAGTTAACGTTGCAGAGCGTGGTGGAAAAAAAAAAGACTCCACAAACAGGTTCGCCGACCAAGTTATTCCTGCAAAAAACTAGCTGCCAGAAGGACGAATATGGTGGAAATTCACTTTACTTTCGGGAAATGTTGAACATCTTGGCCAGTAAAATTTTTGAAAATGTCTTCCGCGAACAAACCTTTCCCAGTGAGATAGATAATAAAATATTAACATATTTAATTGCAGTTTGGACATCCATTAACGCCGAATCCGAAACTGCGATGAGTTTGAATACAGGACTAAAAGGTTTAAGAGTTTCCATAGTCACAAGAATTTTACTAGGAAGAAATTGTATAAATAATGATCTTTTTATGCAATACTTCGAGAGGAGCACATTAGTTTGGATTTTGAAAATCATTTACTCTGCCTCCAGTCCAGAGAAGTAGACTCGAAAAATGATTGTATAGAGTGAAATGAATATAATCTTGGCACAACAATATGAAATTATTTATTTTCTCCTCTCTTATCACGTTTGTAGAAAACTCTTCAAATTTTTGAAAATGCTTGATTCCTTATTGATAGCTGGTCTCAGGTATGGATAGAGGTGGGATAACGGGGCTTTGACAACCATTAACTGTTGAGTATGCCTTTTGTCATAGCTTGTGTTACATTATACATTAGGACGCGTAAATTTGATATTACCTCTGTCACTTTCGTACGTAGTGTTTTGGCTACTTTGTTGTGCATTTGCCATTGTTGCCATTGTAGTCATACTCATATATCTCAAAACAGCCTTATAAAAAAAGAAATGTAGATTTTGGAATGGTTGAAACCTGAAGAAAATCCAAACCAGTATAGATAAATTATCAATAGAATCAACATTGTCCTTGAAAATCCGCCAGATTAAACTTAGAAAAGGTCATTTCCATTGGCAGTCGCAGTACAGTTGACGGAGAATCAGTATATTCCAGATTGTGTGGTTTGAGTCATATTTGGTCACCATGCCTTATAGTTTCACACCTACGCCACAAAGGTTTGCTTTGCCATTTTACAGTTCTGAAAGATAACAATTTCTATTACCTTCATCTTTCTGTAAGAAAAGGAAGGAAGTCTTCTTCTCTAATGTTCTAGACGTTAAACGCTTAGGAGTTCTTTCTTTGAAAGGCATATTAAATTTAACGTTTACTGAAGATTTTTTTTTTTTTTTGGATTTTTTTTTTATTTATAGTTATGCAGTAACAAAAGTTTAGACAGCAGGTGATGATAGGTGATTCACGCCAACGTATGTCATAGCTGTTATACTACGTGATCCCACAGCGACGTTCGTTTGCGAAACTTCTGCAGTGGCAACACGTGGTGGCAATCTTCTTCGATAAGGCCTTTGGCGCCGGGGGAGGGGGGGGGGGGGGGAGAATTAGTATATTGCGAGATTTGTTTCGGCTGGGCTTCGATGGTAGTCTCCCCACTTTCATTCGGAACGTCCTGAGCGGACGACCATTCAAATCCGGCTCAATTCCATCCTTTCTGATTCTTTCGAATAGGAAGAGGGGATTCCGCAAAAGAGCGTCCTCGCGCCGACGCTATTTAACATCAGATCGATAGCGGACTAGCTGGCTTAGGGAACCAATTGCTTCCTGTGTGTTGATGACTTTCTCATCTGCTACGTGACTCAGAGCATACGTACCATTCAGAGACTGCTTCAGGCAACCAGGTTGAGATCTGTTTCTTGCCCAGAAACAGCAGATCCCTGTCAAGAATGAGATCAAGTCTCCAGGTGTGATAGTTGGTCGCAAAACTCACTTTAACCCTCAGATGAACCATCTCAGGGCCATTTCTTCCCAAACTCTAAGTGTTATTATGGCAGTATCAGATGCGGAATGGGGCCCTGACACAGACTCCTTGCTATATCTGTACCGTTCCTTTGTCCGCTCCAAATCAGATTACGGCAGAAATGTCTATGACTCGGCCAAGCCGTGCTACCTAAAAAAAAATAAAAAAAAATTGACGTCATCCACCATCAGGATCGCAGATTATCCCTGGGGGCATATCAGACGAGGACCAAGCCCAACCTTATCTTCGAACCCAGTTTCGTGCACATGTTCGACTGATCGCTCGATGTCGCTCCCACCTTTCGATTTCAGTCTCTGCTGGCAGAATTGGAATCGGACGGTGTTAGGTAAGATTCAGCTCATTCCCAAGCGCCCAGCTGTGGCGAATCTAATGACTACGAGTGGTCTTTGACCTAGGGGCGAGAAGTTAACGAGACATCCCTAAGGAAATCTTTAACAGATGTTCCAAAAGATGATCTCTGATCACTCCGACTACGAGCATCTGTTCGCAGACCAACCTAAAGACAATAGAGCCGTCGGTGCCGGTTCATTTTCTGTCTTAGGCTCTTAGGAGCACATGCTGTGGCTTCAACCCGAAATCCCCTATTTTCACGGTTGAGACTAAAGTATTGATATGGCATTAGGTACCATCCAGACTTTCTGATTTTTGTTTTCAGACTTCCTGCCACTATTCCAGGCCACGAATAACCCAACTTCTAGGGATGATAGAATAACTTACCTCGTAACGACGTTAAAGTCGACTCTGCACGGGGTGACGTGGTTCTGCATTCTGCTGGGTATCGAGTCACGTGGGCATTGCAAGAAATGAGGCGGCAGATTTCATTGCCAAGATTGGCCTGATATTGGATCTTCTGGATGAGGGAGTCCGTCATCTGGATCTCAGTCCGATCATCAATGGCAACAGACTGTAAACAAACTTTATCCAATCAGGCCTTAGACCTTGGGTCTGCTCAGCCGCGAAAACGAGACCAGCTGATCCTCAACCCCTGGGTCTCGGGTATTTTACTTTATTCACTCTTTTCTTCTCAGAAGTTTC
>JBCEWB010348582.1:0-21399 GCA_039654565.1 Peronia peronii | reverse complement strand
TATATATGGACGTTGTAAACTGTGCTCCCGCCAAACATTTGCAGTAACACACAGAAACTGCCTGTGGTCTGTGGAAACATTGGTCCGTGTTGTATTGCTCTCAAGAAAAATGAGAAGTCACGTGATGCTAACCCCCTTCGTTCACGATAAAAATTTAGCCCGAGATAGTAAAATACGCCTTAACTTACTCCAAATATAAACTCCTCACCAGGATTAATGATCAATAGAACTGAGCATGGCTCCGTTAGAGGGAAACTGGAGACTAACCAAAAGAAGACAAATAAAGCAAGATAGTCTATAGAACAGTCTACGAGAAACTCCTGATATATATATTTCTGGAGATGGGGGCGGGAGGCATTTGGAAAATAAACAAAAAGGTGTTGTTAGGAAGATGTGGAGAGATCAGGAATTAAATCTTTAGTCTGAAATCAGTGAGAGGGCCCATTGGGAGATTTTCCTCGATGAAAATGTGCTCATTCTCTGAAGTTGTCAATGATTTTTAACAAGTTGATAAGGGAAAACAATGGGCATGCTCGTGGCCAAGATACTCAGTTTGTCCCGTATTCTCCTGAAGCAGATCATGTAAATTATCTCTGATATAATATGTTCAGTTCTGAGTGTGTTGTCACAATGTAGTGCCTTAGCCGTTCTGAAACCAGTCTATCTTCTTGCTTTCGTGTTTGCATCTCTGCTGTGTTGTGCGGGAGGAGATCTATGTTCATACCATACCATACTCACTATGTTTGAGACATCTTCTTTCCTTTGTCATTCATTGCCTACGTTCCGTTTGTCATACGGAATCTATCAGACTTCAGGGGCGAAAGATTGAGGAGAATCCATTCAAAGTATAATCCCACCGCTTCTTCAATAGCATTTTTTGCTGCCTCTGCGAAAACGTGCAAGGTCGTGTGTACATTAAATTTTCTTAGGTACAACTGAGAATGTCTACATGGCAAGCTTTAAGGAGTGAGGACGGTGTATCACAAGTCTTCCTCACCACTCTAATTGACTTTATCAATGCTATAGGAGAGTTGCCTATGTTATATGTACTTTGAAAGATTTTTCCAAAAGATTTATCGTTTTAAATGGATTCTCAAGTCCAGCACTGATTTATACAGAATGGCGTACTTACACATTCAAAATTTGACGCTTTGGCACTGGGGCCATTCTGTTCAAACAGCGGCATTTTTAATCAATCTACGTGAATGTATCACCCTGTTTACTCGATGTGATATTCTATTGATCTTAACCAGCTCAGAGATGGAATTTAATATCATAATGTAATATTAGTTCGATTGCCTCTTTCTCTCTCTCTCTCTTTCTCTTTCTCTCTCTCTCTGTTTTTTTTTTTCTTCAGTCAATGAGATGAGAAGGTTTTCAGCCTTCTGTTGCTCTGTAGTGGATCTGAGGAGAGAATATTACACTCAAGAGGGATAATTTGAATCTCTGGATATCTATTTTGAGATAATGATACATGTAATGCAATTGTCATTTGACAATCCTGGAGTACCCGGCGACAAATGCACTTAACTTTCACACGTACTTTTTGAAGCTTCATATACCGACCTTTCGGAGTCAGCTCGGTGCCACTCGTTGATACAGTGAAAGATCAGTGTTTTTTGTACATGTTGTTACTGCCATGCCTTACGGTGTTGTGATAGTCCGGGGCCAAAACGGAAGGGTCACAGAAATCATCCTAGTATATATGTATATGGGATGGAACAATGTGTATGTTCATCATTTGTGACAACATTGGTCAGAGACAATGCTCTGTCTATGAGAAGAAATTGACCAGTTTGAGTCGTTTACAGGGGTTTACAAATGAAACATCGCCGACAGCAACTGAAAAGATGCCATCTTCAGATATTTGTGCCATTCATAATCAAAGCCATGCGTTGTGAGAAAATAGTTATTGACTGTGACAAATTTATTGGAGTAGTGAAAGGCGCATGGAATTATATGCTAGCGACAAGGATTACATTCAATAGCCAGAGATGTTTATTTACAATGGTGATAGCAGATTTCTGTTCCACTTCTCTGATTACAAGGCACTTGTGTCCACTCATGTTAATTACCATTCTATAAGCTATTGATTGATACAGGTCCACCCGTGACATTGGGTAGTCGGAACTGCATTTGGTCGAACTGTCTATTCAATCTGAAACAGAACATGCGCAGGGGTTTATAAATCGTAGTTTGTTTAAAATTCTTATCATGTGGATCCACAGTGTGCATGTACTTCAGCTCTGTAGAGCAGGAGGGAATCTCGTATTTTACGGTTTCTCGATTTGGTTAGTTATTCAAAGAGATTGCATTGGTGAAATGTTGCTCCCCATAATTTTTATTCCCATTGCTAACTGTAAACACTCACAATGACAGACACACATAAGTACATGAACACACAAGTACTTATATACACATAGTTTGCTGGACTATCTTGCACATACACGTGTCACATCAATGGCAGATAACTATTGACATAGTCCGGCTTATAGCTCTCATTACTTGGGTGCACTGTATCGAGTGGTACATATAGGTAGTCCCACGCTTAACAAATGCTATCGGATCTTTGATTCTTTCTTCGTTAGTTTTCCTTTACCAAACTTTACTTCCGACCTCATATTGGTTCAGTTTCCAACCATGTTTTGCGACTTCTTTGATTCTTATCAAAGAATGCTAAGACAAACAACATTTTCCCGGGGTCACCTTATTTTGGCAAACTGAAAGTATCACAGGAAAGTAGGATAGTCTGGCATCGTGGATCACGTGCATGTAGAGTGAATATCTAAGGAATCATGGATTATCCCATTCTATGTGTGACGATCTTTGAGCTGAAGATGAGATACAAAGAATTTTTTTTTTTCTCGGAACCTTATGACTAGAGTTCTGTTCTTCTGTAGTGTGTTATTCACACTGAGCATTTCCGAGCAGATGTCGGTGAAAAGTTAAAACTGCGAAACTTCATTGCTAAACAAGTGTGTAGGTCTCAAATAAGTTTGCTGTACCAGCAGGACTGTTTTCTGATTATATGCATTCAAATTGCAGGTAATCGCAATCGAGCCACATCATGCATTTAACTGTTTTGAAATTGAGCATATTATACGTTTGTATTCGCAATGACATTGAGTTTTCCAATATTTTTTTTATTTCCTCTAACACTTGAGATTGTGTATGGTAACAAAACATAATTTATGAGTAAAGAAGGGGGAGGAGGGGAGGAACCAAAGATATGAAAAACACATAGATTTGTTAAAAGAACGGGGTATGTTTATAATTTATGTTAGCGCAACACATCACTGGCAATGATCAGTCTAGAGCATGGTATGGTATTGTGAAAATTGGCCAAACTTTTTAAAAGATCCAAAATTAACCCGCGTTTTGCAAATTATTTATCCACGACTTAATATTATATCACCGTTGAATGATTAAATTCTTGAATTCATGTCTTTCCAAATTTGAGTCTGAATTAGGTAGTTTGTAGTTTTATTTTATAAGTCACTGATCTTCAACATTTTCAAATGGACCATAATCAAATAGATAGACGTCAAATCAGCAAGGCTTGTAGGCTGAAAGGGATTTGTCGAATTCGACAACTTTCTTTTCATTCATCACGGGCAGTCACCAATAATTTTGCCTTTGCTATATTTTTTGTCAGTTTGCTTTAGGAAAAGTCCTTGCAATTGAAGCATTGTTGCTTTTCTTCACCCCAAAACAGAATTCATAATTTCGGTTTGGCCCTTAGTTTTTTGTTTTTATTTCAAAGAAAGAAACGTTAACAGAATTGCATAAGTTATCCTATTTAATACTCGGGTGCGATTTTGTGGAACGAACGTCACTCAATATCAGGCAAAACCGTGGACTGACGGAGAGCACACTGCCGTGAAAATGCAATAATTCAGATCATTCAAATAGGTTGGAGAAGCTTAGATCTGTAAAACAAGGCTTAAGCTGGATATTTGAGTCAGAGAGTCACAACAGAGTTTTTGTATGTAACTCATTTGCCTGTGCCGTTGACGACTGCATGTATACAAATACATACATGTATATAATTTGTTAGTATGCAAATCCAGACTTCTATTTGTTTTACTGTTTCCTGAAAGGGGTGAAAAACTGGGGGTATTTATGCTGGCTTCGCCGAGGGCAAACTATTTGTGCCTCTTCGATATTGCATAATATCCGAAACGGTGTCATCTATAGTATGTATTTGGTGTACGGCGTGAGCTTTATTTCATTATTAGCTGAAAACTGTGATCCAGTGAGAGAGGAAATAAACTCTGGTCGCTTCACTCACTGAATACGGGAAAGAACATCATATGCTGGCTAATGATAAAACCAGACGTCTTTGGGTACTGGGAGCTAAACTTTGAGATATGCAGGTGCCTCATTTGATCACAAACCAGTGCTTTTTTGTTGTTGTTTTATTTTGTTTTATTGGTTTTGTTTTGTGTTTTAGTCAGTTTCATCCCTCTGCGATATCCTCAAATTAACTCATACTGCTTAATTAACTGATGGTGCTTTTCAAAGCATTATTAATAGAATAAATTAGATTGCGTTGCAGAAATAATCTTAGAAAATCTCTACACCATGAGAGTGAGTGCGAGAGAGAGGAAGGGAGAGAGAGAGAGAGATTTGTCGTTATTAACACTAGATACACGCTCAATCAGCACTATGTCATTTTTTTCGTCTCGATTCACGAACTAAACATGGGCTTCTGTCGTCCAATGAGATTAAAGTTAACTCTAAGGGAGCGACAGGAAAGAATATATTTTACCAACCTTATCTCAACTAGAAGACATGAAGTACCGTCATCTCCAAAACTAAATAACAATACATGAATTACATACATTTCTTGCACTAGAGAACCGTGAATTACCTACGTTTCTTTTATTAGAGGACTATAAGTTACCTGCTTTTCTTGTACTTGATGATCATGAATTACTTACGTTTCTTGTACTTGAAGATTATGAATTACTGACTATGCTTGTCCTGGAAGGCCATGAGCTATTCCAGTTTATTGTACCAGATGGCATGAATTTTAATTACTGGCGTTTCTTGTACAAGAAAAGCATGAATTACTCGAGCATTGATATCATGCCATTTTGTGTATCGTGTGGGGATAGATTTGTGAGGAGCTAGTGGACATATGTAAAGAATTAGACCAAGGGGACAGAAATCCAGACAGAGCTCGGGCACTAACTGTACATATATATAATTATCTGTTCTTCAGAAACAGAATTGTAGTATTTCTACTAATACCTCTTTGTGACCTTGACTCGTCTCCTGTTGAAAAGTTCAACAACTGCCTAGGAATGAATTGTCTTGACCATTGTGTTCCTGTGTTCTATCTAACTTGCCATAATGACGTTGAATTGATTGATAATATATTGTTCCATTTCACTTTTGTTCGTGACTGTATAAAGACTATTTTTCTTTCTAATAATAAACAACAACAACAAAGGTAAAACTCATATATCATTTGCTGTTATTGAAATTTCTTACACAATAATAACAATATTTGTTGTTGATATTTGTTGTTTTAGTTGTATAGTGTCAATCTCTTTCAGATTGTATATTTTCTCTCATTTCATCTGCAATCTTTTCTCCTCTCTCATTTCTTCTGCAACTTTTTCTTCTTAGAGTTATTTTATCTATTTTTTATTTATTTATTTATTTGTTTATTTATTTATTTATTTGGTCTTTTCTACAGGAGTGCTTTTTTGTCATCTCTTACTGTTTCCACTTGCCATATTGTTTCGTTTGTTGTCTTTTTCTTCTTATTGTTCTTATTTTTTGTGTTTGTTTCCATTTTCATTTGGATATATATCAATGGATTTCGAATGAGAAATGTTATCATTTTATGAAAGAAAAAATCTGTTGTTTAATTTCTTTTTCTATCTTGTTTGGATTTATCATGTACGAATAAACGAAACCAGGAGCGCGGCCCTCCTTAGGATTGAAACCAGTGTTGCTTCTGTTGTATTCAAACTTTTGTCACTCACCAAGAAAGTTTGTTTGAAGGATGTGAAAAGTTCGAGATGTTGTTTTGATTGCGCATGTTACTCAGATTTAAGCTTCACCGTCATTATCAGAGTCTGTATGTGTGTGCGTTTGTCTTTCTGTCTGTGTTTCTGCTTGTTTGTATGTGCGTCTGTCTTTCTGTCTGTGTTTCTGCTTGTTTCTGTCTGTCTGTCTGTCTATCTCTGTCTGTCTCTTTGTCAGTCTGTCTGTCTTTTATTGCTTCTGCCTTTACCTTTTTTTTTTATATACACGTCATTCAATCTCTCAGCCTCAGTAGCTGTTAGGTCAATTGTATTTTTCATTAGTTTCCACTAATTTCCGTCACACTCTCCATTCCTTGACAATCTAAAATAGTCATTTTCATGTTCTCTTCAGTTTTTCTCCTTCACTTTATCAGTTTGTCAGACTGTTGGCTACCATACCAGTTTGCGAGTGTTGTCTTTGCCTATTGAACGAGAAACTGTCCGAATCAGTGATTCACTCCTATAATCTCTTTCTTCTCTCTATCCTCTCCATCTGACATTCACTTACTTCCAATACAGACATAAAGATAATACTAATTCGTGAAATAAAAATCAATAATTTATTATCTACACAAGAAACATTTGATCATCAAAGAAACATAATCTCAGCTGGCGTTTGTGAAAGGATCCCCAAAGTTTTCTCTGCACACCTTTGCTTCCTACACTTATAACTGTAGGCTCTTGGATGTGAAAGAGTGAAAGTATCAAATATTTCAATCGGGAGAACAAAAAAAACTTAAGACAGGTGCAAGTGAGATAGATTGTTCTGGCGACTGGCTAACTGTTACAGAGCAATCATATGTCTGCAATAAGTTGACATTTAGTCTTAGTGTCATTAGCAACAGTGATCTAACAACAGTAACACCAGTAGCAATGTAGTGTTCAAATTCTTATCAATCTAGTAATATCAAAGAGACTTTTAAAGTCCTGTTACCATTCAAAGTCCTATTACTATAATTATGAAATGCATTGTAATACAGGTTAAATGGGGAAGAAGCCCAGATTCGCGAATTTTGAGCAGAGAAAGTTGGCCTTTTCCAAAGGCAACATAGATCAATACAAGACAGGAGATCAGCCAAGGTATTTTATGAAAGTAAACGTAACTTCACAGGAGTTGATCGGTTTCGGGCGACAGCAATGACTGCCTTGCTGATGTGATAATAGAGAAGGCATTAGTGTTGAACGAAAACAAAATGTGTAGGTCTATATGCCTTAAAAAAAAACATAAAATGTCGGTCCTAGAGCAAGTGTACTTACAAATAGGTGAGATGCATCTCAACATAGAACTTAAAAGGATGTAAACATATATTTCAAAACTACAAATGAGTAGCCCATTATGAGCGTGTATTTTAATATTTATACATCTATAATTGTTCTTTTAAAAAAATAAAAGTCGGAAACGTTATATCACGATGAGATGCCTTTCCTGGCTAGCACATAAACATCTTTGTTTTGTTTTTTGTACATTTTATGCACAAGACAATGAACTACAGCGATGTACATATATGTATAAATGATCGAACACTGCCAAAAGGTTTTTGCCAGTGTGTTCCTAACATGCTTAGCCCCGAGCTTGTTTTTATTGGACGTTAGTTTTCGGTCTCGAAGACATGACCGCCCTCTTCTGACAAAACGTTGCATGTGCAGAAAAGCAAATTTTACAGGAGAGCCAATCTGTTATTCAGTTCAGAAAATAGCAATTCGTATATGAAAAAAAAAAAGTTATTTTTCAAGATACAGACATGGGACCAAAAATAGTAGATGGGTTGTCCTAACACAGGAATTTGAATCTGACAAAAAACAGATTTGACCCAGATATGCTTATATGGCGCTCTGTCAGAAGAGGACACATGTATACATCACGAGTCACTGGGCCCTGCAGATCACAGCTTTGGCACTGTTTCTCCGTATGTGTCCGTGTGTCATTCCTTGACGGGTTCTTCCTTCGGCTTAACGCCGTTCGCGTAGAAACTGGTCTCTCTCTCCAGAATTTCTCTGGCCGTGTGATTCGACTTTTCCTCGGCCATTTTGCCCTCTTGCCTCATCCGTTGTTGTTCTTCCGCCCATATCCGCCTCATTCTCTTGTATTCTCTATCCCCTTCAATCAGCTCGCTGGGGTGGTGAGAAAAATTCATAAGAAAGCATACAATAAAGGCAGTTTGTTGGGGGGGGGGTTGTTTTTTTTTATGTCATTGTTGGAAGGGAAAGAGCAGGTTACGTAGATTTGATTATAAATACTAATGCGTCTATTGGTCGGTTACGGTCTATGTTAGCCTTCCAGCCTCCTGAGGGTGGTTATCTCGGTTGTCTAGTATCTCTGTGTGTATATATGTCAAAGAGAGAGGTGGTGGACAGAGAGGGGAAGGAGGGAGGGTGGAAGAGTAGGTCGGCTAGATCAAACATATGCATATGTATATCGTAGTGCACCATAAATGCCGTCGTGCCAGGCACAATATAGCAATGATCGTGCTAAAGCGCCATTGAATTCGAATACAAACAAACAAACAGGCATCATAAATGACGATTCACACACAAGATTTTCCTTCCCTCGCCCCGCCCCCCCCCCCTCCCCCCCAAAGATCGACTGACACACTGAGACAGGTGTTCTATAGTCTATACCTAGCAATGCACAGGGAAACATGTTCCGCCCTCACCTCCGTTTTCCCTTTTTCAAAATTTAAAAGTCCAGTTTTCTGAAAGATACCAAATAAATGCAATCACCAGTAGCGATTACATTCGCCAATGCTGCTAGAGAGTAACTTCAAATATGGTTTTCGTTCTTATCCATACACATCGCGTAGATGAATATAGTCATATACGTGCATCTACTTACCCGAAGTCTATCGAGCCATTTTTGTTTTTATCAAGTCTCTTCAACAATTCATCTATCTGATCTTCTGTTATTATCAGCCCCGTTTGCTGTGAGAGAAACATCAAAAACAGAACTGTTAAACAAATCAGTACATTTGTTTGCTTCCATGTTACCACTCTCTCACTGATGTAGATCAAAGATTGATACATTTACTTGTTCCATTTGGAATCCTCCCTGACAACCTGATGATGATGAGCGTTATTTCACTCAAACACTATTTACATTTTCTTGGCGTAGGACCACTGAAATGGCAGAACACAGATTTCGGGGAAAACTCAAGAAAGAAGTAGGTCAAGGTTTTTCTTACGTCATTAAATCATTAACACTACTGACTACCGGTACTGCTATTATTTGGAGAGCATCTAGGTTAAATAGGCTCACAGCGAGAGAGTTTTAGTCATAAATTTCCTACTCATCGTTACAGGGTCAAACCAAGAAGTGAGGAAAGCTTTCGGCCGAGGCAAGGCCAAGGATATGGGAAGATGGAATTTCCCGGGATAATGGGGAATTCTATTGTATCCGTGCCACTGTGACACTTAGAAATTATATCTTTGACTTTGTAGTGTATATTACTGTTGTTGTTTGCTGGTGTTGCTGTTGTTGCTATTATTTATGATGTTCCTGTTACTGTTATTGGTGTTATTGTTGTTGTGTTGTTATTGGTCGGGGGAGGGGAGAGGTATAATTATGTTAATGCGTTAGCGGCTCTGCTTTTAAAACTGTCAGTGTGAATGAAAGGCATAATAACTGCCACAGAATTGCCCTGGTTATAAAGGCCAGTTAAACAGAATAGCCACTTAGGAACACTCATAAAGAACAAATGAAATTACACACACAGGCAGTAATTGTGCACTTTATTGAACCTGTCGCGGAGAATCGTTTGGGTGAGAAAGAACAATTAAAAACATGAAGAGAAACATGAATACATGGAACACTATATATACTTACCCTAACACCGCGAATGAACACATGAACACTATGTATACTTACCCTAACACCGTGAATGAACTCCTCCCTGCTAATTTGTTGATTGCCATCTTTATCGAAGTCACGGAAGAGATCGATAAGTCGATAACCGCTCTCTTTGATGTATCTCTTCAGTTTGGTCATTGGATCTCTCACCCACCAATCGTCTGGCTCGGCCCTGACAGATTGGGATAATGTGAAAAAAAAGGGTAATTATGCTTGGACTAGACGAACAGCTTTTTCTTTTCAGTTCTCCATCCATCTTTTGCCATCGCTTTTCACCCCATCCCCACCCTTTTCCGAATCGTCTGGTTAGAGGTTATCTAATATTCAGCGAAGAAAACACGGTTTATTGATTTCAGAAGCTCTCTTTTCTTATTGCTGCTGTTGTTTTTCCTTCACTCAGTTAGTCGTTTGAAAAATATGTCAAAGGAAAGAAATGTTGGCCGAGTCAGTATGCGCTGACAGTATGCATGATATGCGTCAATCATTTTTCTAGGCTGTGATGAATCTGTAACAGAGGATGCTCACCTTCGGAGATCAGTGAGTGAAGTTTCGTACTTAAGTCCAGCATGTAAGACCACCAATTCTCTTTCATCTTTCAGCTTCTTCTCTAACTCATCGAAGTCTTCTTTTACTCGGATATTCTTTGAAAAACAAAGGTGGGGGAAGGGGGAGGGGGATGTTTGTTAACAAATACAATAAGAAGATAAACTAGGCAGCACATGTCCTGAATGATATATCGTGTTAATGGATGGATTGTTGGATAGATGGATTGTTGGATGGATGGATGAATGGATGGATAGATGGATAGATGGATGGATGGATGGATGGATGGATGGATGGATGGATGGATGGAGGGATGGAGGGATGGAGGGATGGATGGATGGAGGGATGGATGGACAGACGAATGGATAGATGGGTGGATAGATAGAACAGATGTTTGTAACTTACAAACATCTCCAAGTAGGAGAGAGCACTACTGTCGTTCCTGTCAATGGCCATAAGGAGAACATGAGCTCCTTCACTGCCGACAGGGTTTGAGGACAACTGGAACAGAGGAATGGTCGATTTTTGTTATGAACCATATACCAATGCTATTTAACTAAACCCCATAGCTAAACCCCAGATAGTCCGATGAACTCGACTTATATTAACTTCAATAATATGCATAGGATATTATTAAGTATAACTTATCTTTCCTGACTCGGTGAACAAAGTTCAGTTTAGATCCATGATATTGGGAAGATATACTTAAGATGGGATTATAATTGAAAGTCAGACAGCGATGATATTGTACCCCAATTGACGAATTGTCAGTGGCGTTCATTTTTTTTTTTTTCATACGTTTTGGTTCCAAAACTCAGTTCCGCTAATTGGTATGAAAGAGAGTTATCATCCTTGCAGTTATGGGTTCACGGCCAACTATCTTTCACATCTGAAATAAACATAAGTCAGTACATGCAGTACATGTAATATGTACTTACTTTTAGCCCCTGAAGTGTGTCGTTGGTTTGTAAGCCCACAGCTAGATAAGCGGCCCCTCCCTCGGGAATCCTGTTGAAGCTAAGATCAAGCTGTAACAGTGTTCTATTGGTCTTCAAGGCCTTGCCCATAGCTTCGGCCCCTTCTTGGCCCAAACCGTTCATGGCAAAGTTAAGGCATCTCAACCCAAAGTTTTCCTGATAGATATAACAAAGATAAGGCCAAGAGAATTAATATGGGTATGGTATGGCTAAGTTTCTTGGTCTACGACGAGAAATATGTTCAAATAAACAGGCTTAAAAGTATAGGACCATAATCTCATTTTTGTTTCTCTCTCTCCCTCTTCCTCTCTTTCTCTCTCTCTCTCACACACACACATACACATGCACACAAAATTCTATACTCACTTTCTCCCTCTCACTTTCACTTTTGCCATAATATAAAGAACAGTATGCCGTTATGACATGGTATTTGTTATTATTGGTATAATGATACATTAACGACAATGATACTAGTAACCCCAGCAACGACTATAATAGCAAAAATTATTAAACAAATGAAAATATAACGACACACTTTGCCTCTCACAACAAAGTGTTATATTTGAAGTTTTCTACCATTATTTTATTTTCTGTCTATCTGTGTATCTGCATATATCTTAGTGACAACCTCTCACACGATTTTCTTCTTCTTCTTCTTCTTCTTCTTCTTTGACAGCCCATCAATGGTTTGTCAGGCAAACCTTTGTAAATATCGTCTATAGTTAGAGTACCTGAATGGCATCTTATCTATATATAAGGACGTGTTCACTCACCTGTATTCCCTCTGCTATGTATATGGCCCCTTTCGTTCTAAACCGATTCCAGCTGAGATCTAGCGTTTCCAGACTTTCGTTAGTGGCCAATGCTTCCTTGAAGTGGATAGCGCCGTTCTCTTCAAAGTAGTTGTGCCGAAGAATCAAATGCTTCAGTGCTGTGTTTTTCTGACGTCAGATGAAAACGAATAAGAGTGACGTTGCACAAGGCATAATCTGATAAATGTTTAAGTATGACAGAGATATATCAATGTCTCTTTGGTGCTTTGTCTTTTGCATGATTCTACTGACTTACAGAAATTCTATATTCTTGCACAAGACATAACTGCTATATAAACTTGATAAATGTATAAGTATGACAGGGAAATATCAATGTCTCTTTGGTAACTTTGTCTTTTACTTGACTCGACTGACTTCCAGAAACTCTACATTGCTCAGTCACTGCCCTCATAATCTCTGCCTTGCAGTTACTTATGTCAGGCTTTAACCTTTGAAATGTCAAGAGAAACTGATTTCAATTGTCAGCGTTTCTATGATGGCATTACGTCATAGTAAATAAACAACAACAAGTGAGTAGATTTTTGCCTCATGGACTGTTTTGAAAGCAGTTTTTAAAAAATCATAGCAAAAGAGAATGAGCCATAGATCAGATCGTCCTCTCGAACCTCTAAGGTTAAGTCACTATAATATGGCTATGTCATCAGATCCAAATAAACTAACATGTACTCAACTGAGCCTTTCAATTGGACTTTTAAAGTTACAAGACGAGCACGCAAAATTTGAAAAATCGTTTCGATCCATTACATTTCATCATTATTATCAGTATACCGTTTACCTAACATATAACTGAAACTCACTGGCGATGGGAGAATTTGGTTCAAAACTTTGGTTTCACTAATTTTTACACCGACGAAACAAGAAAATAGACACGCATAGAGATCGACACCTTTAAGGACAATATAAAGATCGGACAACAAGACATGTGTTTACCTTCAGCATTTCACAAATATTTTCAGCACATCTGTCGGTCATTGCGTTTCCTGGAGGGAAAAGACAAAACAAAACAATGTGTGATCATCACTGGTATCTCAGATGGAAAGTTAAATTACATGAAAAGTTCATGCTGCAGTGGAGAGTTTATATATATACTTAAACTGGTTAATGCCCCAGAGCAAATATTGGTCTCAGTGTATGCTGTAAACAACACCGGATGACGACAAAATTAACTATAACTTAGTTACAAAATGTACGGTGATGTGCATCTGAAGCAATATGTAGACCAATACATCAGTCGAATGCCATCAGACACTGCCGTAATAGTTATGTTAATGTACGATATTTTATTTACAAATGTGTGTGAGTATATGTTAATATTTTGATATAAGCCTGTATCATTTATTTGTCACATCCATTTATTGATCCATCCATCCATTGGTCTATTGAACCATCTATCCATCCATCCATTGATCCATTAATCCATCCATCCACCCATCCTCCATCTATCATCCATCCATCCATCCATCCATCCATTTCAACTCATAAGTGAAGAGATTTTTTTTATAGATTAAACGAGGTAAAATTAAAAGGAAAGAAGATGAATGTGTTTCCCTCACCTGAAAGATCGAGTTTGTTGATGTTGTCGTTCCGGATGAGTATGTCGCACAGAGCTATTGCACCTTCGTTCCCAATCTGGTTCTCGGACAGAATCTGCTCTCATATAAACACATGTGTATCACATATACAATCTGTTCTCACATAAACACATGTGTAACACATATATTACACTGTAATAATAGGATTTTTTTTTCACGATCAAAATCATTCTACCGAAGAAAAAGTAAATAATAATGAATTTAATAGAATAATTTAAGTAGTCTGACATCTTTAGGGGCTCTAAATAATACCACAGAGGATAAAAATAAAGGAACATAACCAAATATATGGCATACCGTATATTCAGTTGTCGGCTTTTAGATTTTATTGATCGTCGGGTTCTTTTTGAAATGAAAATCTTTATCTAAACAGTGGCAACAGTTTAATTTGAACAAACAAAAACTCCCTACAATTCAAGTAAAGTATGAAAATCGGAGGCTCTCCCAATAAAAGTGTACGATCAAGCACCCTGAGCATACAGCCAGTTCCTTTTATCAAGCTGGGTTGAGTTCAACGAAGAACCAATACATTATCATTTTCGTATGATGTAGATTTGATTTCAGTTAACACCCAACACGTCAAAAATGAAGTAGGTTTGATTTCAAAGAAGAACCGACAAAACACTCAGGGTTATATGAATTTCATTTCAATAGTAGAACACAAGATTTCGGGAAAAACCGGACACGGACGTACATCATGCATTTTCCTATGTCATTAAATCATGAACACTACTCACAATTATTATTATTCGGAGAGCATCTAGGTTCAATGGGCTATGAGTCTGTCAATCATAGCGAAGAGTTTTAGTAATAAATTTCCTACCCACCATAACAGGGTCAAGCCAAAAATGAGGCAAACTTACGGCCGAGGCAAGGTCAAGGTTATGGGCCGGTGGGATTTCCCGGGATATTGGTGAACTCAATTAGGAACCAACACATCCAAAAGTTCATTCATACTTACCAGATCAGATATATAGATGTTTTCCGCTAATACATCGGTTAGTGATGTGCAGCCGTCCATCTCTATCCAGTTTCCTTCTAGATCTAGTTTTTCTATAGTGTTATTTTTCTGAGGAAATCATAGAGAAAAGATGCCGAATTTCAGTAAAGTAAACAAGTGGTGGAGAGATCAAATCTTGAAGCGATAAGTTCAGTTGTTGACAACTTTGTTCATGGAGGAAAAAGCAACAGCGATAGTGTTAGCATTTCTTTCCTTGTTTCTTTCTTTCTTTCATTATTTCTTTTCTTTCTTCTTTCTTTCTTCTTTCTTTCTCCTTTCTTTCTTTCTTTCTTTCATTCTTTTTTCTTTCTTCTTTCTTTCTCCTTTCTTTCTTTCTTTCTCTTTCTTTTTCTTTTTCTTCCTTACTGTCTTACTATGTCTCTTCCTTTCTCTCATTCTTTCTTTCTTTGCTTTTTCTTTCTTTCTTTCTTTCTTTTTCCTTTCCTTTTCTCTCTTTCTTTCTTTTCGTCTTCTTCCTTTTCGTCTTTTTTCTGTCTTTCTTTCTCTTTTTTTCTCTGTCTGTCTGTCTAGCTATCTGTTTTTTCGTTCTTTCTGTCTTTCTTCCTTTTTTTTATGTTGTAGCTATCGCTATTGTTTTATCATTGACGTTGGTGCAGGCGTTTGTTGTTGTCTCCGATTGCTCATTGTTTCAAGTATAGATTAATATTGTTATTGCTCTTGTTATGCTTACATTATCACTGTTGTCATCTCAACCTTCTCCATCTTCTGGTTGTTGTGTTTCAAATCAAATAATATTGTGAAATAACTATATTTGTAGATATACCGACATCCTGTAAATTAAAAAGCAATCACTTGATTGCTCCAACATCAGAACAACAAACTGATCTAATTACCTGAAGGTAGGCCTTGCACAAAACACAGGTAATTCTCCCGTTTGCTCGTGCATCAGCTTCGATATCTTTGATAGTAAATTGAAAAAAATTCACTCTTATGACTTCATTGTCGTTTATGTGTATACGAATAACCATCGCTGCTGATAAAATCCAGCCTAGTACTCCGTTCATTTGTGTACCGTCATGTGGGATACTAAGCCAAAATCTGATGCACACAGTCATGTAGCCGTTTAGCATACTCGTGCTATGCTCCTTTCTCTGTGTGCTGGTTACCTTGGGCAGTGGTTCCAGAGAATCTGGGAATCTGAATGCCCGAGTTTTCGTGTTCCTGTCATCATGTGTGGCAATAAGAGGCTGATGCTAGGTGTCATTATGTATAGATTAGGTTACTGATGTTTGGTTCAGGAACTCTCTCCATCTGCCACTATAACTCCAAGGCAAACCGAGGTAAGGCAGTTGTACTCATAAGCAATGTGTCCATCAAAACGGAAAGACACGACACGACACGACCGAAAATCGTCCGACTCTCGGAAAATCGTGAGTTGAAAAAGAACACCGGTTTTTAACCCTTACAATGAACGGGAATCTGCTCTAAATGTGTCCACAAAAACGACACAACCACTTCAGACAAACGAAAAGTCGGATGAAATCGTGCTTGCTCCATTTTGTTGCTCTGTCGGATAACGTATCAGCGATAGAATGTCAAATAATTTTCTAAAAATATTTTACGAATTCAGCACCTCAAAATAAGCAAAGTATAGTTGGGAAGTCACAGCATTATGGCCAAAGAGCAATGCTCTGCATATCAAAGTATTAGACAATGCGAGTCCGGGGATGAAGTTCTTGAAAATAAGCAGTACACTACGGCACAACAGTACTCACCTTGAGAGGAAAACTCAGAGCTTTGGCTCCTTGAGGCCCCAGGCCTCGGAACCTCATCACTACCTCTGTGTCCTCAATGTGACGTATGAAGTAAGAAACAGGTGTCACCCCGGTAAACTCACAGGCTGCCACGTATGTTTTTTCACCTGTGAAGTCGTTGACAATCTGGTTCCTGTCTTCCAGCAACCACCCTGGTCAGAGAGGAAGAGAACGTAGGAATGGTGAAGTTGTGGGCTGATTTTATTTGATTTTGGCACCGTTCTGCGATTTGACAGTGACTTGTGTAAGGAAAATGCGATCATTTTGCACCCAGAGCTTTAAAGTCGAACTGTAATTTTCTTTTTCTTCTTCTTCTTCCTCTTCTTCTTCTTCTTCTTCTCTTTTTTTTAATCGACTTGTAATTTTCCTTTTTCTTCTTTTTCTCTTTTACTTTTAAATGAGGTTTTTGTGTTATTTTTCGTTTGCTTTAATTTGATTTTATTGTCTGTTTTCTTGAATTTTGACAGAGACCGAGTTTTAACTTGTTATCAGCCTCTACAACTCTAAGACCCATGGCAATTTAGGAGTATTTTTTCAGACTTGAGCCCATATGTCTACATTTACTCAATGGTGACAAAAATCAAATTTATAAAACAGATGTCTTTGTTCCAGTCCGTCTGAGAAATTTTCAATAATGTATACGTAATGACTAAAGAGTTTAAAAGCAAATTGAACGATTATTTCGGGCATCGTTATTAATCTCCTGTTTTTACAAATACTTAAGAGAATTTTGTCACAGAGAATATAAAATATTGTAGCCAAGGAGTCTGATTGAACTTTTTACAGTAATGGAGATGTGCTAAGTCGGGTAACCCAAGTTAGGAGCGGGAGGTCGGGTTATCGAGTGAGATGGAAAGAAAGAAGGAAAAAGGCATGAAGAAAGGAAGGAAGAAGGGGGAAGGGATGGAAGGGCGTAAGGAGGTAGGGAAGAATGGAATGAAGGAAGGTAGGAGATATTTTGTGGTATGCTGAAGTGTTGAGAGGTCGTGTTTTACAGAAAGTATTTAAAGACAGATTTTAAATACACGCATAAATGAATTCGCTTCATCTTGACATTTGGTAGGAGCAGTAAAGTATGCACGACAGTAACATTTTATCACATGGAGTCCTTTTGTCATGACAACCTTTATCAACGCTGATATAGCCTGAAGGCAATGTACAGTGCTATCTTTTCTTATTTTGTTTTGAGCAATTCCGTTTCCTGAAACAGGCCACTCACGATCTATATCCATCTCTAGATCTGTGTCATACTCGTCATCAGCATCCAGCACCAGCTGAAAGTCGTCCTCATCGAATGTATCGTCCAGGCTGGCATCGCTGCTGGCATGTTGGGTGATAAGAACCTGTAAATGGAGAAATGGGAAATGCTATTGCTTCCATTCCTCCCCCCCTTCCCCTTTTTGTGTGTTCTGGTTTGGTTTTGGGGTTTTGTTTTTTTGTTTTTTGTTTGGCCATTGCTAGCGTTGTGGTTGTTGCAGTTGTTGTTGCTTTTGCTGTTCATGTTGTTGTTGTTTTTTTGTTGGATTAGCAGTGATGATAGCCGTGGTAGAAATAAATGGTAGTAGAAGTAGTTATTGTAGTGCCTCTTGTGCAAACAATCAGTGATAATGACGTTGTTATTGCTGTCGGTGGTGGTGGTGATGGCGGAGATAGTGAAATAATATGTTGCGATTGTTTGTCTATGTCTGAGTGCATATGCATGCTAAACTAAATGCAGAATTTGGAAGTCTTCATCTGTGCATAAAAGGACAAGATAGGAAGCAAAAAAAGACAGGGAGGATGGTAGAAAAAAAAACAAACAAAAATGAGAAAGAAAGGAAGAAAAATAAGAAGAAAAGAAGAGAAGAAAGGCTGAAAATAACGAAAGAGAGAAAGAAATGCATGAATGAAAGAAAGAAAGAAAGAAAAAAGAAAATAAGTTAATAAATAAAAGAAGAAAGAAAAAAGGAATGAAAGAAGAAAGGAACGAAGGAAGGAGGGAAGGAAGGAAGGGAGAAAGAAAGACTGAAAGACGTGAAATCGATATCACATACATTGTGAAGAATGCCATTGGGGTGGGCTCACTATTTTTCGCTGCCAACGTGTTAGCGCTTATAACCATTTCAAATATCCAAAGATCAGTATTCACTTTATGTAACAATTTTTTGAGAGGAAATGTTGTAAGTACTTGTACTCACTCTAGGAGTCACGGCATCCTCTCCCTCCGCCTGTTTGGTTCTGGAGAACTTGGCACTGCCACGTAAGGATGGCGTTCTCTTGTTGCCGCTGGCGCTTCCTGAGGTATCTGCACCTTCTTCTTCTATAGTCTGATGAATAAAGTATCATTCATTCATTCATTCATTCGTTCGTTCGCTTATTCATTCATTCAGCTATTCATTCATTCTTTCATTCATTTATTCGCTATTCATTCACTAATTCTTTTCTTAGCTCGTTCATTCATTCATTCATTCGTTCATTCTTCGTTCATTCATTAGTCCGTTCATTTATTCAATTATTCATTCATTCATTCTTCATTCATCCATCAGTCTTTCATTCATTCAGTCCTTCATTGATTGATCGATTAATTCATTCATTCATCTCTCCATTCATTTATTTATTCATTAATTCTTTATCGAACTAGTCACATTTATTTATTTACTCATTTATTTATTTATTTATTTATCTATTCACTTATTTACTGTTTTATTATTTATTCATTTAATTTTTACTAATTTATTCATTTATGTGTTCGTTAGCTCATTCCTTCATTCGTTCTATCCTTTATTTAATAGTTCTCTCACTTTATTTCTCTTCCGTTGATCTCAGTAATCGCTCTACTATTATAAACTCAGGCTGTTTTCAGTATTTGAACGTCAAGTCAAGACTTGTTTTCTATTCACTCTCACAGAATTTTCTTGCAAATTATATAGAACAACTTGCGCTGTTGAAAATTCAAAGACATATACGTATGAAACTTGGTTTCAAGACTTAAAAATTTTAGAGCTGTTAGCAGATTCGTTCAATTTGTCCCTTATTTCTATTTCGCCATATACTGAAAATGTACCCCAATGCCTCAACCATATAAATGAAGAAAAAAAAAACGCTTGCCATCTCATTAGGCATATTGAAAATAATAGATCTGAATAGTTAATATGCTGTTAACTCAGAAGCAATCAATTTTAACGGAATGTAATCAGAGCCCCAGAAACATTGGTATATTTGGTGAGAAATTCAAGCACTGCATTCAAATGAGGGAGGAAAAGACGTCTATTATAGTTATTTTGTTGATGAGATTCTGAAAATTAATGCCACTTTCCTTCTGACATGATTTTTCTTCAGATTTTGCATGCAAAGCTGATCCACGTCGGTGAAAGTTATTGACTGGAATTCTAGAATGTCACAATATATTCAGAAAGCAGAGTGATGAATAGGTCAAAGAGTTCAAATTGGCCTCCATTTTTGTCAGCTTTTCGAATATGGGCACTCAAAGAGCATAGTATGAGGTACAAAAAAAAAGTTATTCCGAAAAGCGAATTTCAATCAATCGGAAACAATTTATGGGAAATTAGGGCAGAAATTATAGCTGAAAATTTTCAGAAGTCCTGTTTATTCCATCGAGATTTGCACTGTGATTAAGGTCTGAGAAAACACTTTTCTACACTCTCTCACACATATTTTATCCTCGAAGAAATCGTCGAACATACAGCAACAACTTGATTACACCCATTAAGGTAAAATGCTGTCGGGGCAGTAGAGTTAAATAGTGGACATCGATATTGTTGAATACGTACAAATTCATTCTATACACTTCATTTCTTCAAGTGATGAATGTAAGCAGGGCATAATTTCTTTTTAGATCACTACGGCTGTGAAAGAAAATTAAAATGTAAGCTTTTTTTTTTTTGACCTGCACCCAAAGAGGGAATGTCTAGGGCCTACTATGTTAGACTTTCAGTATTGAACAAGATCTTTCATTCATACAACATGAACTTTGTCTTATTGTTCTCCAATGGAAACGTTCTTCCTCTCATCTCTCTCACCTCTCTTCCAGCTCGCTTTCTCTCTCCCTTCACTCTGTTTCTTTCTCTCTCTTTCTTCTATCTTTCTATGTCTCCAGTCTCTTTCTCTCTGTTTGACCTTCTCTCTTCTCTCTCTCTCTGTCCCTCTCTCTGTTTCTCTCTGTCTCTTTATCCCTCTCTTTCTCTCTCTCTCTCTGTCGGACATTTTAATCACCTCCAGAGCCTCATGAGTGCTCATTCCGTCCGTCGTGCTGACAGCGGGGGCCATGTCCAGTAACACCTCCTCCATTTTCCCGCTCACACAACGTTCTCCTTCTTCTTTAGCCATGGCAAACGGAGGAAAGAGATAGCATGAGGGTGGGGAAAGGGGAGAGGGGAGTGAAGAGTGGAAGAATTAAAATGAATAAATAGGGAGACATACCGAAAAAAAAAATTCAGAAGAAAAGAATAGTTAGACGAGAACAAAAGAAAACGAATTAATTTGTAATCGGATTGCTGAGAAAAATATCATTGAGAGCTGAAAAACGGGTTGTAGTATTATTTTAGCCCCTCTTCAGCCAGACATTTTCTACTTCCTAAACAACACTTAAATTTGTATCAATGTAAGTAGTATAGTGTAAGGATTTTAGTATTAAGCTGATCGCAGTATTCTCCGATCTGTATCATCCATATCAGTAGTTATATTATTCATATACGGAGAACAAGGTATACTCAGTTAAAACAAAAAGGCAAAAGTACTAGTAAAGATGGACAAGGGGGGGGGGGGGGGGGGGGGGGGGGGGGGGGGGGGGGGGGG
>JBCEWB010348471.1:0-21399 GCA_039654565.1 Peronia peronii | reverse complement strand
GGTGTGTGCCCTTTGTTTCTCCCTCCCCCCCCCCCCCCCCCCCCCCCCACTTTCCCTGATTTAAATTGAAATACATTTATTATAAGTCCAGTTCAGGTAAAACAAATATGAACCCCACAAAGACAGTGGTTTCCTTTCCAACCTTTTGTTAACTTCCGCACATTTTGCATGTACTTGTTTGTACATTCATGCCCATATTTTTTTTTTCTATACCAGGCTTTCTATCAAAAGGATAACACTGTAGCTTATGACAATGTGAGTAGACGGTGTACTGCTGCCATTTCATGCACATGTACTTATATTAATATTAATAGTTAGACCTCTGTTTTCATGATCCTTCAGCAACAACAACAAAAAAAAAAAGTGTGGTTTCATGACATTCCTCATACTTTCTTTTATACATGTATATTATTTTACCCTCTTTGTGTACACATAATTACTGCCAGTAGTGCCAATGTACAGATGATACACATGAAACTACCGCAAGCACAATTATGAACCATTCAAAAATCTGAAGAATTTCAGTTTAAGAGCCCCTATTTTTTTTTTTTCCCAAATTTTGCATGGCTTTTGAATGATTTTGCCTTGACTGAAAAACACTACTTGTTTTTTTGTTGCTCCATTTGAGTAATGAGACATTCTCAAAAGTTGTCCACCTAAATGGGGACAATGGAAGTGAAATTTCAAAAAGGCTTAAGACAGACAAATACACCACGCATTGAAACTTTATCACCTAAGGAAGGCTGCAAAACAAACAATAAAGCTCAGAGTGGTGTGCTTTTTTGTTAAAATACCTTCAAAGTCAGTGACAACAATGTCTGACGGAGACAACTTTTACATCATTAAATGCTTAGAATAAGGTGAAATTTATCATTAACTCACCATGATAATATCTGAAACACCAGCTAAGGACTGAACAAAACGTTTAACATTACAGATTTATGTTACATGTAGTTCATATGCTCATGATAAATGTTTTGTTGTAAGAGTTATCTCTGTTATAATTGAAAAACTAAACACATTTTATTTCATTGCACCCAAAACCACTTATACTTTCAAAGATTGCCATCCAATTTTTTTAACTACATAATGTAATCATTTCTAGGTGAGGACAAGAGAACATTACTATCACTAGAGTCATTTATAACAAAAAAGAATGAATACAATGGATTACCTAGAGTAAATCTTAAGGAGATAACCTTTACCGGAAAATTACCCCAAATCATTTACACCAAATTACAGGAACAAAGTAAAATAAAAGAATAAACTTCAATCATTGACTTTGAATCACACTATAAGTTTATTGGAATATAAAAAGAAAAAGCACGTTATTTGGTTATTTATGATATTCATTGATATTAATGATATTGCAGAGGCACTTATTCATGATACAAATCTTACAGAGATAACACTGATGATGAAAGTCACTGCTAAAAATGCTCTACTTTTCTGATGAGAAGTCTAAATTTAGATCCACAATCAACCAAGAATTGCCTGCTTTATTACATGGGAAAGAAAGTGGTGAAAGAAAATGAATGAAGAGCGTATGATTGACGAAATATCTTATGGAGATAACTTTTAACACGAAATCTTACAGAGATAACTCACTGGATATTGTTTACAACAAACAATTACCTGATTCATTTTTTTTTCAATGACTCCGCCTTTCACCCCGTTACCGATTTTTCTGCAATGCGAGTGACCATTCTTTGTTAGGAATGCCTGAAGAGGCCCAAAGCATGCGGAAGTGACCTTTATACCTGCGTCTTATGGAGAAAACTTTTTTACAACAAACTGAGAATGACTGGAAATCATGCTGCAACTTCTTTTTAGATACATGTATTTGCATTCACCGTTTTTACTGAAATTTGATTAGAATTTTATTCTTGCAGAATGATAAGCTATTAAATTCATAGGTAGAGAAAATCCGAATCCAACTTATTGCCCATTACTCAAGGTGCACTTATTTTATGACAAGAGTTATCACTGTGACCAACGTCAGTTTATTCACAATAAAATCATAAAACTCCATGGAAAAAAAAAATCAAAAACCTTCTCAGTCTGAAGCTAAAGGTTAACTTTGTTCATGAAGATCTATTTCAGAACTTATTTTTCTTTTTTGACATCTGTTACTCTCTCTGTTAAGGGGGCAAGATTTCGTGTCCCCTTTTAGGGTGATAGAATTTCTTGCATGGAGATAGAATCTTTCTTTTAATTTTTTACATCGGGCAAATTTTAACAAACTGGTTGTAGAATAAGCTTGTCTGATCATAAAATGACGTCAACAAAAAGGAATCAAACACAAGTCACTTGAAACATTATTTTTAATCATTTTTATTTCAGACCTGTAGCACTGTACAACTTTTGAGAATGCCTTTAATGTTTTTATCATCATTGGTATCAAAATCATCTTTATGATGTAAGTTGTGGAACTTAGCTAAATTTTACATTAAAAACATGCAAGCAGAGTAAACTTGGTATCTGTTGAGTTAATAAAAAAAATAGCAGTCTTTGGGCGTGTGCATGTTCAACAGTTCAACACTCATCTTCATTCAGCTGGGTTTGAATACATGTACATTATAGTATTTTGTTTCATACATATGGCCCACCTACATAATATAGCCAACCATTTACCTGACTGAAACAGTTTCTCTTTAATTTTTATCATTGTATCATATGTAGCTCCAGATGTATACATGTACATTGTGTTTTATTTAACATCCACACACATACAATAAATCTTTGAATAACTGAACTTCATTTAGCCCACTATCTATTGTTCACAATTCTTTGTACAATAAACATTTTGGTGTTGCATATGCGTTGTCCAAATTTTGGAAGAAACTTCAGATTACTTGTGTGCATTTTCTCTCTCTTCCAAATTTCAAATACATGTACATGCAGTATGAGCAAAATCAAATGGCACAAATAATCTCATATGTCCACACTGGAAGGACAGAAATTTACATGAGAATGTGCTGGGAGGTTGTCACTTTTTGTCCAATGTTTAGACAATCACATTTAACACTTTTTAAATTGATTTACAGTGGAACTCGGCTATTACAAAATCGGATATTACGAAATTTCGGAAATAAAAGAAAGAATATACAGTCCCCTTTTAGTTCTTTATTCTTTCTTCTACTAAAATCTCGGAATTTGCGAAATGCCAATCCTCCCGATCTCGCTTATAAAGAAATAATTTTCCCTGAAATGACGTGTAAAACCACGTGGCGGCATGCCAAAGATGGTTAAACTGAGCGTGCGACCAGCTTTTTGTTTGTTCAACCACTCCTATGCAATCGGCTAGGCCCTGGTAAAACAACCTGGAGTGGGGTCGGTGTTTCTTTGTCCACGCAGGTGGAAGTGAAGGGTTTGGGTAGGGCATGCCAGGTGGGGGAGACGAGGATAATCTTTACTGTGTTAAGGAATGTTCTGCGATATTGTAGATTTAACATGAGCAGACAATGGTCTGGAAGTGGTCATTAATTAAACCGTGTTTATTGCTTAGCCTACACACTGGCAGCATATTACTCTAGCTTTCAGTACAGAGTAAAATGTATCGTTCAGTAGCCAACCAGTTTCAATATTTCATTGTTAGAAAGAAAAATGTTATTATTAGACATTCTTCTGTGCAAATCGCATGCACAGGCTTTGAAAGGGGATGCTTATCAGGGGAAATGATTAATAGTAAAGATGAGTCAATGTATAGGTCGCCTCCCTTGTTTTATGGTCTCTATTGGATATTAAGAAATTCTGATATTAAGAAAGAAAAATGCTGGTCCCTTCCATTTTTTAACCCAAGAAGTACTAACCACATACATCTACATGTATTTATAGTATACGACAGGTAAAGCAAATCCCTGCATGCGACGTCCGTGTTTATTCGTGGGGGCTCCTCATTGCCCTGTGATATTTCTCACCATGTCCCTTAAACTTGGGTTTATCAGCCTCAGTTTTGTCAAATTATTGCCATAATAAGTATGCGCAGCTAAACAGACACTCCTCCACAAGGCAAAAAACAAAAAAAAATGTACCTAATAGAACTGAGAAATTCCATGCCAAAAGATGAATTCTCTTGAGCAGAAGAGAAGAACAGAAATCAAAGGCCACATGGCCCATGCAAGTCCTCTCAAGTGGTCTGAAACTACAATCAAAAGAAACAATATTATGATGCGAGAGAGTATCAAATACATGTAGTGTCTTTGTTTATACTATATTGAATAATAGCGCAGACTCCCCTGACCACTTGACCCACTCAACAAGTTTCGCATTGACCAGCGATCAAGCTGTTGAGAGTACAAGTGAGCTACAGACCTGCCTACCCTCACAACAGCGGAGGAGGGATATCTGACTCAAAAAGGAAGGAAAATCAGGAAAAGGAGGGAAATTTACCGACCCATAGTTCCTACTTAGAATTACTATGTATTCCATAACAAACCAATGGAACATCCGCATGTGAACTTCAGGTTTCATTCGATATAAATACTACATATTAAATTAGATCTGCATTTCTTACATTCTTTGCAGATTCATAACACAGTGAACAGTTTTACTTTAATCCAAGTATAGATCGAGTGCATTTTGCACTATTTACAAAAGTTTAGAAAATTCATTGCACAAATTTCTATTCTTTTGTGCCGTCCCCTTACATTTCAGAAAGAGAAGGCCCGAGACTACTTCACTGTAGGGTGGGAAGGGGAGTACGTGGTAGGTTCACGGTCAGCCCACCACCCAACATCCCCGCTTGATCCAATGCTCCGACCACTGACCGGCGTTTCACAGCTATCTGCTTCTGCATGTAACAATTAGTAATAATATTGAACAACAGATTCTTGATGGTTCTGATTGCCCATGGGCAAGTAGAGGACAGTGCCAGTGGGCTCACACAGTTGGCAGGAATGAATGTGGGTCAGTGGATGGAGGGCGGTAAACTGACTGGATTACAGATGCATGGCAGTGAAGCGGTTAAATTATGGCAGTGATAGTGATAGCTATCACAAAAGGAAGTAGGCGTAATAGCCATTTCATAAACAGAAAATAGCCCATGAGTGAGACAACCTCCATCACGAGTGCTGGCAGGGACATTTGAATAGAATGACAGGCCGGTCAAATTTCACAACACAATTATGTCGGAATCGCCGAGACTCAACCTTTTTTTTTTTTCATCCCTCTTACGTAAAGTAAGCAGACAAGACCAGTAGGCTTACATGATGATGGGCAGCCCGTCGTCTTCTGTCCGATGATGTAGCGTAAAGATATGTATTTGTAAGCTAAACAAGTCGTCGGCATCTGACCAGACTTTTGAGTGAAAGATCCCAGGATAAATCTACATCGCTTACATCGTGGTCGGCAACATGCAGACTGAAAATGAAAACATAAAACGAGGGGCGGAATGGGACACCACGGTTAATCAAAGATTTAGGTTCAAAAGGGAACTACACGAGCGATCGTAGGCCAATGACGGGCACACGTGAACGACCACTTAGCATGAGGGCGGGACAGGTGGGGTATAAGATATAACAGTACTACATGTCCGGACTGGACTACATCATGTACTGTTGATCTACAGACACAGGCCTTGACAACGGCGGCCAGCAGGACCACTGCCCATAGCAACAAACGGGAGAACACAGTTTTCTTGCAGGACTGGGAATGAAAACTATACTCCGGCCGCATTCAGAATGACGCCAAAGCATGAAATGCAGAGAAACTAGTATAAAATATCCGAATTCGTCCGAATGTGGGAATTTTTATTCATGGCGCAGGATGGCTGGATACTAAGTCGAAATGTGGGATAATCCTGCGTAAGGTGGGAAGGTAGGCCGGTCTGGAGCTATAATTGCAATGAATGAAAGCTAAAGTAGCCTATATATCTATTAGTTTATATATCAGATAGCTCTCTTGTGCTCTCACTCTGTGCCATCATCAGATTACTTGTATATATTTCTTTGTAGTCACTGCTGCCCCTTCAACGTCAGCTGGTCTGATCTAATAATAAGAATAATCTAAGTCCACGTGGTCACAGGGATGGTAGCTTGCATTTTACTCTGAGATTCTTATTGAGATAACCACCAGGAAGGAGGTTGAAAGACGAAACAAACCAAGTCCAAGTGAGATTCTATAACGTAAATGTAAATACACCCCTATGAGAAGTGGTTGCGTCCAAGCAGTTACATCAGGTTATGAGCAAATCTGTAATGGGAACGGTCTGTGGGACGAGGGGTGATAAAATTGGCACCCACATGAAATTGATATGTCTTTGTAAATACAATCCCTTCTCCTACCATCGGCTCATTGCAAATATTATTACATGTGAAGAAGTGGAGTTAGGGGAGGGATTAGAGAAAGACATTGGTCAGCAAGGTGGTCAATCTGGGCCTGCATTGTGTCACTCCAAAGCCAAAGCGGAGTCTCTCGAGTCAGAACAAACACCTTGAGGCTAAGTACTAGCGCCGAGATCCAGATTGACAAGCCTGGCAAGGCGTGCCGCAGGGCATTGTAGCCCGTAGTCTGGGTTGCAGTTCTAGAGTTAATATCAGAGTTCCACTGTATTTGTTTCTTTCTTCCTCACAGGAAGTTTTTAATTTATCTTATTTTTATCTTTTGTCAAATTGTGAACTTATATAATTCAAGATTAAAAAAAAACAAATTTTGTAACATCTCTCAAGTACTGAAGATGATGATGGTAAATTATGGATAAAGGATCATGACCTTCTGTCACAGTCTCCTTAAATACATGTATCCAATTTCATTCAATTCTTTCTCTCCACCATTTTTTTTTTCTAACAACAACATAACCTTCAAAGTATTTTGGTGTACTGTAATATTTTCCAAATGTCTCTCTGGAAAATCAGCTCTGAAAAAAAAAAAAAAAATGTAAACCATCTACCAAAATGTTGGCAATTCAAAAAGCAGTGGTGGAGAAAACATCAACAGTCCCTGAAGGGAGTTATCTGTTTTTCTTATCATAGTTTTATTTGTTCCTTGTTTGCCAACAATTTCAACTCCTACTTAACAAATAAACAATATAGCCTTTTCTTCCTCTCTTGTACACATTTCTCTCTCTTGTGCATAAGGAGTCTAAGTGAAAAAGAAAAGCAAGATGAGAAAAAAATAAAACAATGATGAAGTATATTCGTATCCAATACATTTATTGTGTTGCTGATCTATATGTCCACCAAAACATTGATACATATACATGTAGTAGGCCAGGATACTGTTCACAGGAGATGTCTGGATTTATTCCAGGTTGTCTCTGAAAGTGAAAAGGGCAAAGAAATCAAACATTCACAAAAATGTTCAAAATCAATATACACATTCTGGCAGGCTTATATTTTTTGTTATAATCAAAGGAGCATATGGCATTCCTGTCTTTAGGACATTTTAGTTTGTTAGGAAGTTTGGGAAAATTTAAATAAAATAAAGTACATGAGGTTTTATTGTCTGTTCCAAACAATTTTCAGTTTCAAATCCAATAGGAAAAAATCAATGGTATTGCAAGATGAAGTTCAAGGTGTCAGCCTAACAGAAAAAGGGATGATTTTGTGGCACGGGGGCAAATCCTTTTTACGTTACGTTCTATATATGTCTTTCAATCTCCTGCAAAAAAGCCAAGAATTACAGTGAAAACCTGATAAAACAGGATTGTTGCAACCAACACAAAAGCTCTATTATAAGCGATTTCTATTACAACCAATATACAATGAATTAGAGGAGTAAAATATTGCTAGCCTACTGCCTGATTATAATTATACCACAGACCTTTTGTCACAGATAGTGTCCCATTATGAATTCCTTTACTTTTGCGTGATTCAGCAAAGACAATAATGATCATAACTTCACGACATACTAGAAAAGATAAAAACTCTTAGCAGAGCAACTGACCACATGGATATCTAAAACACAACACTTCAGTGGCCTTGTGCATGACTCTTCCCATTGCTATCCCCAACAAAATGCTAAGACTGAGAGTAATCCACCCCAATGCACTGAAGGTCAAAGGTATCCTTTTACCTCATCCACCTGCTCCCCTCCTACTGTGCCAATCCCTTTGTGCCTGATCTCTTCTGTACATTGTCAGGGGGGCCAGTGAAAGGCCATAACAATTATGGTATGGTGGTGCTTGAAAAGCAAAGTTATCAATGTGAATGCGATGATGCGATATGAATAAATCGAGATAACTGCCTCCAGGGGACTGAAAGATGTATATAGACAGACTATGAATAAATCTTGCTTGATCCACGACATACAACAATTGAAACACAATGTGATATCAACATTGCAAGGTGTCTACAAATGCAACTGCACTTATCAGTTTTCATCACTGTTCATTGGTTAACTGGACCAGGTGGTCATTGAATTATAAGATACGTGTTTATCTTACCTAATGTTAAGAGCTGCAGATGTGAGTTCTTTCTTTATCCATATGGGCCCACCACCTCAACCTGTTTTGTTTATCATATTGTTATTCACATTTAGGATCAAGCAGCAAGACAAACACGAAAATGCAGTCTGATAACTTCACTTCTCAATGAACAATTTCAGACAAAATGGGAAATTCTAGGCAAACGCCGAAACAGTTTCGATAGTCAGTGCTGGGAACCCGTAGCGATTAAAAATAGACGGCAGAATGATGCAACTACTAGGAAATCTGTATTTAGTATGAAATCAGCTAGTGAACAATACTAATGCTGTAAATATATGGTCAACAGGGACCCCACAATCTTAGTGTAAAAGAAGCATATATTCGCATCAGTCGAATCCCCTGCGATCGAATTTGCCCCAACCTACCCTGTATGATTGTTCTTTGTAAAGAGTACCTTCCATTGATATATTTTACTATCTGCAATAAACTTCATCGTCAGGAACTGTAACACCAAGTCCTCATGTTGTTTCTATGTCAACAAAGACGGTCTGAAAGCAGAGAGCAAATTGAATCATTGAGGGTGCAACATTACATGATAAAATCAAATGTACAAATGTCTTCCCTAAAACTGAAACTAAGGGAAATGTTTGAAATTTTAGAAAAGAAAGGACTGATGTATTCTCATGTTGATGTATTCTAATAATGACAACAATATATAATAATAATGACAATCATAAACATTTAAAAAAAAAAAAGAAAGGTGAATGAATAAAAATGAAAGAAGCCAGGTTAAAGTTTACGTAAGTAATGCAGACAAGCAATTGACTCTCACAATCATGTGCTTAATACGACAGCTGAAATGCAAACATTTTGTTCACCAATCCTATCCTTTATTAAAGTGCCATTCACAACAAAAATACCTTGTCAATGTGATGAAGGTTTCATTCAATGTTTTGCTCCTGACTTGGGCCGGCAATTTTGTCAACTGATAACTGTCATTGTCTGGTGATCTCTGGAATAATAATAAAGCACAGATATGTTGAAAGCCTTTGATGCTGTCATTATGTTAGCACTACATGACACATTCCTTCAGATAAACACAAAAATTGTGTAGGTATAAAAAACAACGATAACAACAAAAACCTATCTTAATTCAGGATAGCATCCATGATCCATTTATACCAAACATTCTCTTGCCCACAGTTCCACATTTGCAAAATCCAATAATCAAAAAAACATAAGTTCTGTGCATTATGAACAGGTCTTTACTGCATGTCAAGGAAAAAATCCAATTGTACATATCCACTTCAAGGATGGGCTAATCAACACAAATAAGTCTCTTCTGTCCTGAAATTCCTTCTGTACTATGAATTCACAAAATCAAAACCACCCTCCTCATCCCGGAAAAAAAAAAAAGTAAATAAATGTAAATTCATGTAAATAGCATAAAAAATTGTTCTTTTCAATCTGATAGTGTGCCAGTCATACAGTATAAAGAATTGAATGTCTAGTAAGAATACTTTTCTAGGATAGTGACAATATACTGCATAATACTGGAACCAAGCTATTTTGTGCAAGACATATAACAGTCAGACTTTGAGTTTTCAATACCATGATCTTCATGAGTAGCAGGCACAGTGGTTGTAGTTGTAGTGCAAATAAACAGATTGTCTTACCTCATTAGTCAAACAGTCAGAGTCGTTCTTGCGACTCGTCAGAAAAGTATGTCAGCCTGCCACTGGTTATTCCGTCAACAGTAGAAGCAACAATGCCTGTCTCTATCGACAGGATAAGTTAGTATGTGTAACAGTTTCTCTTATGCAGTCATCTCTAGAGAACAAGCACACCATCAGCATTCACGAAAAAAGTGAAACTGAGAATACTGTCTCCTTCCATCATCATGTGGAATTAATATGCAAATAATAGTAACGGCTGTCAAAATATGCTTATGGCTGAGAAATGTGTTTTCTTTGTCATAAATATCCTGTGAAATTTTTTCAAATATGGCAAGAGGGGTGGCATGGAATAATTATTATGACATCCTTGTTTCCCCAAAGTATTTTGAGTGCTGTAATTGAACTGGATTAGTGCACTTAGGTGTCTATGGTTATCAGTGGATATCTGACATATTTTATTTCATAGTTGTAGACCAGACTAATGCAATTAGACCAAAGCCAAAGCAACTATACAGAGAATCTGTGCTTGTTCAATCTGAAGCCATATACTGCTCCTTATAGCAGTAGATTCAGAGTAGTTCATACCATTAGTGAGCATCTGTATACAAGCTCAAAAGATACCCGGATGTAACAATTTTTGAAAGTAGAAAGTTGAAAAACTGCCATTTGTCACAAATGACACACTGAAGCTCAAAAAGGTGGGCCAATGTTAAAACCACTGCTGACTATTTCATCAATCTGAAGACAATGTAAGGTAGTGCTGGGCATCGACCTGGATTTTGATAAACTGAATTTTCGAATTACTCACTTCATAATAACTGGGTCTAAATTGGATTTTATCTATTTTCATTATCTGGGCAGTGACTTGCAATCTGATTTCTGGGCTTGAATTAGACCTACCCTAGCACAGCAAGCTGCTTGACTACCTTATAAGTATAACACACGACTGGTCTTGTCCGCCTTCTCGCTTGCTCAGTCGCAGTTTTGTGTTTGCCCCGCTTGTGCACAGCACGCACGCTTAGTCCTCCCCCCTCCTCCGCTCATCACAAACCCAGGCCGTTAGCACTGGCATGCGTCAATACACTATTGCTTAGTACAGCATAATGAACTGTTGTTTCACTGTTTTGGTTTTGTTTCATTTTATGGCCAATTTTACAACACGTGCACATACTACACAGTACTAAACACTATAAAGCATGCCGACCTATATGAGGATAGTCCGACCCTTGCACCACCTTAATACATGTTTTCAAGAAAAAAACTCCCATATTCATTCAATGGCTTCTCTAATTTTTCTGCATGTTTTTGTTGCTTTATTTTCATAATCTGTTAAGGAATAGAACCAACACATGACAAAGTATAACCAGTTCGGTACTTGAACCAGTTGAAGACTCAGCGGCGAACGACAGCCCTAGATATAGTTCCTTGGTTTTCAACTTTTTTATCGAGAGCTCGATAGCTAGAGCTGACAGTTTGAGTCCTACCAATGAGTGCCAATCTGTGGCCCCAGTTCCCCGTCTGAAATCCTACCTGCATGCAAGACCCTACTTGCACGAGGAATGATAATGTATGATTCTTATGACCTCCCCTGTCTACATTGATGTCATCTTGTTTTTGTAATCATATTGATCTCATTATGTATTTCAGATTTTTCTGTTCGTCATATTTCATATTCTTCATTCCTCACCAGTATTATCAATATGTATTCAGACTTTAAGCTTTATGTGAATGCAAGATGTGATTATCAATCTTCCTATCTTTTTTTAATCTCTGTTACTGCATGTAGAGCTACCACACAGCCGATATCTCCTAATGTTGGGACAACTGTAGCACTGACAGACTATCCAGAAAACTGACATGGATTTCAAAAATTGTTTTTTACTAGGAAAAACGCCAAAGAGTAAATAGTTGCTGAATATTTTCATTTGCTGAAGTCTTCATTTCTCAAATTTTAGAGGTGAGATAAAAACAAACACTGATTTCCCAGTTGCCTCAGCATTTTATCACGTGTTCACTTTTCAGGTTCCAAGAATGCTGAGATGACTGAGAAATCAATTTTTCATCTCTGTTGTTACATTTGAGACTTGGGCAAACAGAATCAAACAGCAACATATAAAATAATGGTAACCTGACAAGCTGCCATTTTAAAAGGCTACCTTTATCCTTCTGATTTTGTGTCAAACACACATTTTCTTTACCGCACGAACACAGGAAATTTTGCTTTTGATGTTTTCAACAGTAAAATGTGAAACAAACTTCCAATATGGCACTTCAACATGTACCAAAGGAACCAACAAGCAGAAAAACTTTAGCAAAACAATGTTTCTAACCGTATGGTTACGTTTAATCGTCATGAACACCCACCATAAAAGATGCAAGCACTTCACAACAAATATTCACGAACAATTTAATCTAAATTATTAAAAGAGACAAGGAAAGGGGGGGGGGGATGACAACAACGACGACTTTTTTCAAGATTTAAATGTTTGTTTAGGAGCTGTGATAGCAACTGCACATGTGTTGCTTCCAACAGTGCTGCTTCCAAAAGCAGAACAGAATAATAATGTGTTGGAATAGTTAAAGTTAAACAGCATTGTTGATGGGTGATATGCTATGAATGAGCTGATTTTTCTATTCCCACCCCAGTTAAACAATCAGCTTCAATTGTCTTCAAGTATGAAATTGTGGACAGTAATACTGGGCTGGACATCTTGTTCTAAAACTAAGGAGTGGAGAATTTAAAAAGTACCAGCACACTTGGAAAGGTTTCACTGGATGAGATTCAATGTGATGTTACACATTTAGTATGATGAGTGTCTTTTACACTGACATCTGATATACAAATGAGTAAATCTAGATGGTTAGTTCCACTCAATTATCATGAGCAGGTGACAAATCCTATGCAAGCACAGTACTGAAATTAAAAGTTGGTTGGAAAAGAGTGACGACTATTCAACTAGTCTGTAAACAAACAAATACTAATGACGAAGAGGTAAATAAAAAGTAGGTAATAAAAATAAAAAATGAAACTAAAACACAAGACTGAGCATGACCATTCTTAAATGTCTGACAAAAAGATATCTTGAGGCTACAAGGTCTTGTCGTCTACTCCTGTCCAAATGCGGGTGTCGGTTTTATGTCGCCAAAGGTCCATTCATTTGTCCAGTTATGTTAATGTCTGCTTTGTCAGTTACCTGTTTAGAGTGGCAAATAGAAACAGCATACTTCAGAAACAAACTCTTTTATATTCAAGACATGTGACAGAATGGAAGAAGACATACAGAATGACAGTCAACAGAAGTAATGTGTTTAGTACTCCCTCTCATCCTCACAGTCAATTTTTTTTTTTTTCTGTTTAGGAAATGTTCTGAACTTTTCTGAGCTCAGGTGGAATTTTGCAATCTCCAAGAACTTTTACCACTAACAGATGATGACATAACAAATTCAGGAGGCTTCCCTCAATTTGAAAAGCTGTTGCTGGGGACTTCCATCACTAGGGCTCATTTACCAAGCTGAGATTGTTTACTCTGAGCAAAATACTGACTGTTGTAGGCATATTTAGTTATCTACAAAATCCCATTCCTTCTGGTCTCTAAGCTAAGATTGTTCACTTTAAATCTCAAATTGGCTGGATACACTTCCCACTCCAAAACCTTGATAAAACCTCTGACACAGATCTGCCTACCCTCTCAACGGCAGAGGAGGGAAATCTGACTCAAAAAGGAGGGAAAATCAGGGACAAGGATGGAAATTTACCGATCCATAGTTTCTACTTAGAATTATTAAATATGTATTACATAACAACAGAGCATCAGTATATGAACTTAAAGTTCCATTCAATATAAATACTAAACATTTAGATCTGTATTTCTTACATTCTTTTCAGATTCATTACATGTATATAGATCTAGTACTAGTTGGCAATCTTATTTTCCGCCAATCATAGATCTAGTGCATTTTGCAACATTAACAAAAGCTTGAAAGATGCAATGCACAAATTTCTATTCTTTCCTGCAATCCTCTTCCATTTCTGAAGGCAATCAACCTTGCAGCATGCTAGCATTACTTGCCATCTTGCTAATCTGACTGACCGCCAATGGCCAGCGCGGGCGGGATTACCACGTGGACGGTTCACATTCAGCCCATCACCCAGCACCCCTTCTTGCCCTTTGATCCAATGCTCCAACTACTGACTGACGTTTCAGGTCTACATGCAGAATCTTTTGATAGACGCGACAAACTGATGATTCCGAGATGACCTAGCGATGAGAGAACAGATTCTTGACGGTTCTGTTTGCCCGTGGGAAAGTAGAGGACAGTGCCGGTTGGCTCATACATAATTGGTGAGACTAAGTGTGGGTGAGGAATAGTAGTGGATGGAGAGAGGGAAACTGACTGTAACACTAATACTTGACAGTGAAGCAGTTAAAATCCAGCAGTGATGACTATCACAACTTAAAAAGTAGGCGCAATAATAGTCATCTTATAGATAGAAAATAGCTTGTGAGTGAGACAATGTTGGGCGCGATTGCTGGCATGGACATTTCATAGAATGATAAGCGGGTCAAATTTCACACCAAAACTGTCAGAATCGCCGAAACTCGGGCCTTTTTCCCCCCTTTCATTCCCTCCTATGGAAAGTAAACAGAAAGACCCATAGGCCCAGGTCTACATGATGATGCAAGTTAGGGCCAGCCTGCCGTCTTCTGTCCCTGATATGGTGACATAAACATTCGTAAGCTAAACAAGTTATCAGCATCGGACCCGACTTGTGAGTGTGACTGATCCCTAGATAGATCTACATTGAGAATCATAACTTTACTAACCATGGTCGGCAACAAGCGCAGTGTAAATGAAAAGATAAAACGAGGGGCGGGATGGATCATCCTTATTACTCAATCAAAGATAGGTTCAGAAGTGAACCACAAGAGCGATCGTGGGCCGACGACGACAGGATCATGAACGACAGGCGCATGTGAATAATCTCCTGGCGTGTGGGTGGGATGGGCGGGGTATAACACACAACACTACAGGTACGGACTGGGCTACTGGTACATCATGTACTGTTGGCCTTCAGACACAGGCCTTGGCAACAGGAGCAGCAGGGCCACTGTTCATAGCAATGCATGGGAGAGGGTAATTTTCTTTCTCTACTGAGGGTGAAGATAATACTCCGACAGCATAGTATAATGTCAGAGTCGTCTGAAAGCGGGAATTTATATTCATGGTGCGGTAAGGCGGAGTGGTGGGTCGAAATGTAGGAGGATCCCGCGAAACGCAGGAGGGCAGGCAGGTCTGCTGACATGACAGCACTGAAGATTCACAACTTTAGATCCTTTGCAAAACCTCATTGTAAATGTCTTTGAAAGGCAAAGGAACCCATATTTTTTTGTGATAGGTGATATGGTGACTAAATAATGAGATCAGCATCCTCTATTTAGATCCACTTATACTTCCTCATACAGCAAATGATGCAACCCTTGACTTAGATCTTCCAATTTTGGCAGCAGTATAAAATATGAGACAACATTGTCTTACTCAAACACAGTCATGTCTTATCTCTTTCAATATGAAGTCAAATCTTGACTGATATAAAAGTGCCTTGAATCTTTGATTTGATCTGTCATCAGAGGAATGTCTTGTAGTAGTCTCATTTCTTTCTGAAAAACTCCATTTATACCATCATAATAGCTACCGGTACTACTAAGCTATAATGGCTCCCAGACAAAATTCTTCTACTGCTATACCCATTTTATACCCACTTTCTTATTCACATGATCTTTGCCTAAAAAGAAAAATTCCAGAACCCCACTCCCCTAAAAGCCTGACCTGAAAGAGTATAAAAATGTCTTGAAAGGTCACATCAACTTACTTGACACTGCTGTAAGTTATGAGGACAGCTGCCAGGCTCAATTCAAATTCAAAGCTTCACAATAATAAAATTTACTATATTCCCATTTCAATGCAATGATCGTAACAAAAGTTATTTTTTCAAGATATTTCTGATGCACTTAAACTGTAGTTCTGTAAAAAATTAACGATTTCTTGTTCAGAATAGTTTTCCCACTAAAAATCTGTGTCAGGCAGACATCCATATTTCTCTGATTTAACAAAAAACAATTTGACATATATTTTGATGGTTTACAATGCTGAGATTTGTTAACTTCAGTCATGATGTTTACTAAAAGAGACATTTTATTTCAAACTTGCCTTTGGATGAAAATAAAAGCAATGAAGTTGATGAAAAAATGTTTGCCCTTCTGAAATGCGATAACACAATGTTACTTCAATATGAGACTCTTCCCCTTACATTCAATCCTCGAGTGCTGATTTAAGATGATTTGGTTACTCTGATACATTTAACTTCTAAAATTGACACAGCCCACCCAAAATGCATGACTGCAGCATTGCAGTTCATATGTAGCTCCTTACAAATTACATGGAAAAACAATGACAAAATGTTGTATAAGACTGGGAAGGCATCTAATCTGAAACAATATGCAGCTGATGTTTTTACCCTAAACAGACAACAAATAAAATTTACCTTGACAACTTAAAGCCTCTGTTTCTTGGAAGGACCCTCATCTCCCTGTAGTCCTCCATGTTGAGGATGGGGTTTTGGTGGCTCAGCCTCCAGCACCTTCATTTTTTGTCCTGCCAAACTCTGTCCATGGAGTGTTTCAATAGCTTTCATAGCACACTCTTTAGAGGCGAACTTCGCGTAACCATAGTTGCGACCTATCACAGAACAAAACCATGTTAATTTGACTGAACAGGAACTGATGACAACAAACTTTCTTTTGAATTTTAAGAGCAGGCAAACAATAAATATAAATTTCAGGTAAATATATGTCCAACTGTTTATTCAATTTGTAATAATCATTTCACAGACATGGCATGCAATAATTACACTGACTTGGATGACTTCTTGTGGATGAATTGGTTTAACTATCAAATTCATGATAGCAATCATTACACAACTGATGTTTGGTTCTAGAAAACTTCGAATTTCACACATCCATAGATTACAGAGGGATGGTTCATAAACTTACAGAATTTTTTCAATGTGTGTTCACGAAATATAAGTTGCCTATCTGTTCAGTAATAAATGGCGCATTAAGATTTGTACCTTATGGTAACTACTCAAAAGTGAAGATGTCAAAACAAAAAAATACCTACAATACACTTTGGTTTGTAGATTAAATCATCACATAAGTCTGGGAGGATGTGGTTTCAATTACGTTCAACACAAAATCTTAGCCACATACCTGACAACAAGTACACATCAATCAGGTTTCCAAATCTGCAAAATGCATCTTTGAGAACACGTTCTGACACCCCTGAAGGCTGACACACTATGAACAGCCTCTGAGCCAAATTTTTGCCATCCTCAGCTACTGTAGGTTGAGGAGGAGGTAGAGAAATATTGCAGTATGGAACACGCTCTTTGCGACCATCACCAACTGAACCTACACCGCTAGAGCTGGCCAGGTTCAGGAGATTGTGTGGATTGATGCCTGCTTTCTCCAAGATCATAGCAGCCTTGGGTTGCAATGAAGAAAAAAAAAAATCACAGACATACTGAATTAAGTTATACCTTAGTCAATTTCTCCTATTACAGCCTCTATAGCAAAGTACAGAAATTCTTTCAGTTATCAATGAAAGAACTTTTATAAAAAATTACAATATAGACAGAAAGAAATAAAGATAAACACTAATACTGATCACTTTTAACCATATTTAAAGTTTTCAAGGTTTCAGAAAGCTGAAAATCCTTAAGCTGAAATTTCACTTGTCTGGTAATTTATCAGTCATATAATTATTGTTTCTACTAACCAACTAACCTCTTAAAATGGCTATTCCACAGCAGAAAATTAAAGATAATATAGGGACACCTATTGCACTGCCCTAACAAAGCAAAACAATTTTTAAACTTCAAACATACTTTTTGTCTGATGTCCATTGTCTCCACTGCTGCTGGTGGGACACCATAACCTCCAAATGCGCTGAAATAGACAACATTACCATTCTAATTCAGTGCTGCTGGCCTCAAAATGTAGTTTTCACTGAGAGTGAAGCATTGCCATGGCATGGAATAGATAACTTCAGTCTGGGACTGTTATGCTAAAGCAATCTGGTTCGTGATTGTGCAATCATTGACACTACTAAATATTAAATATCTGGGGCTAACTAACGTCATTAGAAGAATGACTGATGTTTAATACCATCTAATTCCAATTATTTTCATGTTGCAATAGTTACAGTTACAGGTTATGATTTCTTTGGCAAGAGGAAAATTCTCTGAAATACACATACGTGACACAGTGGAATACAGATGAGTCAATGTCGGCGGAGGAGTAAAAATAAAATTGACTCATCCGTAATTCGACTCATCCGTATCTCACTAAAAATTACTAAACTAAAAATAAGCACAACTTACTTGGAGTGACCTATTCTCGAACATTATAACAGTTACTTCCCCTTAATGGGGTGCTCGGGTGAAGTTTTCACCAATAAAGGGTTAAATTATCAATTTTGGGATTTCAATGAATTTGCATCGTTGATTATGTCTAGGTCAAGAATACCAAGTGCCAATGCTCAATTCTACTGGTTTCTGTCCCAAAAATGTATTTTAATGTATATATTTTGTTTACATCTATACATATTGTATTGCCCATTTTCTCAAGTTTGTTTTTCTGTTAACTGAGCTTCTCTAAAATCTTAAAGTTTCGGCTGTTTATTGTCATACCAGCATCAGATTTGGTACACTGATAAACTATTCATATTTTTAGGTAAAATGCTAGTTAGTTTAATGTTTTTCACACTAAGAAAGCAGACATTATTTATTATTTTAATATGGGTTGTTGTTTTCAATCCTTTTTTCAGTCAACATCATCTTTTGAGCCTTCCAGTTTCACACTCCCTAGATGCCTTTAAAATTCAAGGACTTTTCAAGGACTTTATGACCGTATATAAGGACTTCATGTAGCCCAATATCTTCACAAACGCACATAGATATTTACGCTTGTGTAATAATATTTTGCTGAACAGACTTACATGTAGGCTTATACATGAACAATAGATGGTATTGCAGACTGCATGCTGCATTTGTGCTTTATTGATGCTGAAACTCACTCTGCATAATACACAAGTACATGTAATTAACAGGTTTGATGAGAATCAGTTTATGTTAAGAGCCAAACCCATTCAGCCAACTGAGTGACTTATTATAAACAGCAGCCCCTTCCCCGGCATCTTACAATTGTCTCGCAGCCAGTCAAAATGAGACGTATGTCGATTTTTCACCATATGGGGTTTTCGGTATCATGTGAAAGTTTATTTCATTCCCTTTCAGATGGTGAAAAAATTTTTCAGCTACCTTTATTCTAGCCAGAGATATTGCAGTTTAAAGAGACAAGGGGTGACTCCACCGCAGTGACTGAAATTCCGAGAAAATCGAGTTTAAATGAACAGTCGAACGCATAAATCTACACACCTACCCCCCCCAAAAACCCTGTTTTAATGAAGAAATATTTATAAATCAAGGGTAAGACCGATACTGTCTTATTTAAAAATGAATGTACTTTCAATTTCTGCAAATAAAAAAATTTCGATATCTGACCTCCCTCACCACATTCACAGCCCGATTTCTCAGTTCTAGCCCAGCGACTTACGTCTCATTTCGACTGGCCGCGAGACAATTACTCTTTCACTGATAAATATAATTGAAGATTCAAGGTGGGATATAAAATTTCATTTAAAAGGCATGAAACTGTGCATAGTTATTTATTTTTATCATTATCATTTTTTTTTTCTTTTCTAATACGTGCGGTGGTAGTGTTGCAGCACTAGCACTGGGTAAACAATTTAAATATATCTGTACTGTGACAATCTACTCATAAATTAAGAATGACCATAAACTGACATGTAGAAAGAGGTTTTAGTAAAAATCATTAAGAATGCTCCTGGCTTTCACACTTTACAATTCATTAAATCTTACTGCAACTGAATTTAGATCTAAATCAATTTGTTACTTGTTCACCTGCATCAAAAAACTACTTTTTTTTTTTTTTTTTGGTCTTTTATATAGATCTATGTAGATCTAGGCTCTAGAACTACAACTACAGGTACCCAGCAAAAAGATCGCGTAATACTAATATGTAGATCTAGGTGTAAGTAAGAACATTACAAGTTGACTAGATGATACCGCAACCTTATTATTTCTAAACATACAAAGAAAGCTCTTACTTGTAGATTTACTCCATCTATAGACCTATCTATATCTCTTATTATAGAGCTAGATCTAGATCTACATCCCGGTAGATCTCTGCGGAATGCCGAGCCGAAGATCTTGACGAGATCGCAGTAGGTCTGTTGACTAGATCTAGATCATGTTCTCTGTCTTTTCGTATATCTACTCATGACAGGACTGTCAAGTGATGACCTTTTACAGTTCACAAATGGCAAACGACTGCTGAATCCAATGCTGAGTCTAGATCTTTGAGTAGACCTATGTAAACGCGATTCGGGATCCCAACACAAGTCTGCCTGCCTGTTGTCCATTTGTATCTTCATTCCACGCATGCGCACAAAACATTCATATTTTCATTTTCGCTTTCTTCGTTCCTCAAATGTATCGAAACCTCGGCAGCCAGCAAGATGCTTCTGAATCAAAAAGTTCATTTTTTCCGCTGAAGTCCAAAAGTCTGAAATTTCCCAACTAATAATTTGATCTAATCCCCCGCGACATCCATCACAATTACGACTAAAACTGGCGTTGTCAAATAGCACTGGATCTGCAGGCCTAGACTAGGCTAGATCCGCAGAATAGGGGTGGGTTGAGTCAAGTCGGAAATCGACGAATTCGGGAAGCTCGAGTCGATTCTGACGAATTGAACATGACTGTCGATTCTGAACACGACTCGGGCGACTTAGGCCGGAAGGAGAAAAATGAAGCTCAAAAAACATAATTTTATCATAATAAATCCTTTTTAAAGATTGTAAATAACAATGCCTACCAGAAAGATACTGTGTCTCTAGAAAATTTGAATAAATAGATCAGCATATCTCGTGCACATTGACAAAAATGCCCATAACATGCTGCACTAAGTTATTTTCTCCCCGAGTCGAAGTCAAAAGGAATGTTCGACTTTTTTTTAACTTGACCTGATTCGGCCGATTCTAGGATGATTCTGGCCGATTCTAGGGCGAACACACTCACATGACAGGCTTCCTTTGTGTTGATTGGTTATGAATAATGATGAGCGGCGTAGGCTCGTACCGCGGTGTTTACATCTCAGAGCTAGCGGGCCAAGGTCAAACGCACGCACGCTTACTAGATCTACTGTACTGTACTGC
>JBCEWB010348360.1:10000-21401 GCA_039654565.1 Peronia peronii | reverse complement strand
CCCCCCCCCCAAACCACCATCTGTTGTTGTTTTCAGTTGGACTGAGACTAAACTATTTCACTCAACCTCTTTAAACCCTCTAAGGCTGGAGCAGCTCTTAAAGCGAAAGGTAACATGAATTTTATAACCCAACTATGGGATCATATAGCAAACTATGGTGACTGAACATTGGTCTGCATTCAATACTTTTTCACGTAGAACACTCAAGATATTCCAAAGTTTCAATCAATGGAAACCATTCCTGAAGGTGTCTCAAATAGGCCATTCTAGGCTGTCCAAGCCTAACATGAAATTACTAGAATCTACATTTGGGTTCTTTACCAGGTTTGCAGACAGTATGTCACGTGCTAATCTTAATCTGAACGTGCTCTCCATCACCTGACAGCCTCCACTCCACCCCCACCCCATCCCAACGCATACTCCCATAAATTTGAGATAAAGAGAACAAGAGAAAATACGTATAATTATCTCTGTGTGATTGTCTAATCATACCCAGAGAGACCCCAGAGAGAATAGGATTCCGAAACAGGACTTTAAAAAAAAAAAAAAAAAAAAAAGAGTTCGATGTAGATTACATGACTTCGTGTACACGTCATTACATCCCAGATTCTATTGAATGATTTCTTGATGAACTCATGTTGAGCGAGCATGTGTCCAGGTTCAGCACTTCGATGTGTAAATCTTAGATGTTAGTAACTTGTAAGGTGCATGTATAAGCTGGCATCTGTCACTACATCATAAGGAAAAAGAAAAAACAACCCCAAATGCATTTCAATGAAAATCAAAAGAAATCAGTTAAATACTCACTGTCTGTTTTGTGACAAAAGCCTCTTCTAACGCATGTACTATGTACCCTTGCATGTTACTAATACAATTATGATTGTCCTGTTAGTCACTGAAATTGATCTATGTTTGAGTGAGCAGATTTCCTTAGAATCTCAGTGACAACTTTAGCACAGACATACCTGTCAGCTTGCTGTCGAAAGTTTTAACATAAATAGCTGTAGTTAACGATTGAAAAGTTGTTTCAGACACTTTTCATTTCTAACTAGAGATTCAGTGTTGATCAGAGATCAGATGCAGGTTTGCGGTGTTCTAATTGATTGATTCATTTTATGATCGCTTTTCGGTCAAGGATTTCTTTGGAGATTCTCATCATTTATGCCGGTCAATTTTTTCCCCAAACATCGTTCTCCCCCGTCCCTTTCTCCCAACCGCCAGATTTTTTGTTTATTTTTTGTTTAGACCAGCTATGCCCAGCATGTATTGTGTGTTAGATTTTGCTTTTGTTATTTTTAATCTGCCAGTTTAAGGCAATGAAGATCTTCTGAGGTAATTAAAATTTGTGATCTGTATATTACATTTGTTTCTTATGATCATGCATATTGCATTTCTCCCTTTTATTTTATTTTAGTTTTATTCATTTTAAAAAATTTATTTATTTATTTTTCTGTGCATGTATTTTTCCAGCTGATAACTTTAAATCTCCATTTATTTTCAATATATAAGAATTTACCGTTTCTAATGAAATGTGCCTTTTTGAATAACATGTATAATATGGGTCACATTTGTTTTCTTTCTTTGGCCGCTAATAAATCTGGGATTTTATTAACATTTTTGGGTGATTTTTTTAAACAGACATTGTGGATGTCTCATTTTGTTGTTGTTGTCGTTTTTGTTGTTGTTGTTATTGTTGTTGTTGTTCTTTTATTACTAACAGACATTAGAGACCGGAAACGAAAGACTGAGACAGTTTGAGAAAACGAGTATGATAGTGTATGAAAGAGAGGGAAAGAGAGAGAGAGAGGGGGGGGGGGGGAGAGAAAGGCCAGAGGGAACGATATTGTTTATATGGGAGAAAGACAGGATTGTTTTTGAAAAAAAGGGGAAAGAAATACAATATTCAAAAGGTTTCATCGAGAGCACAGTAAAACAAAGCATCACCAGCTGAAGTCAATAGCGTTATGCCTCAGATCTTTGACAGAGACAAGACGAGTTTTGGCGGATAAATATTTGTTGTTGTTTTATTTATCAGGTCGGTTTGTTTGTTGTTGGTGGTCTTCTAGCTTATGTGTATGTGTGTGTGTGTGTTTGTACTATAGTTGTATAGATGTATGTGATTGTTGTTGTTATTGTTGTTGTTGTTGACCAGAAGAGCGGGACGTCGAGACGATGATAAGTTTGACTATGCTCATTTATTTTGTTTTATTATTGTTACTATTATTTTGTTATATTTTTATACCTCCTTAGTTTATTATTCTTAATATTGTTTTTGATTCCGGACTGCACAGTCAGATAACAGGTACTTCATGCTTTGCTTGTTGGATGCCAGTTGCAATACCTATGGTAACTGACGGGGACTTGATGAGGGAATTTGTGCCTGTAATGGGGTATTTATAGCAACTGCTACTATATCCTTAGTGAAATTTGCATAGATCACAGTACGTAAAAACATACAAATATCACATGGCAAAGACAAACAAATAGACAAAAACAAACAAACAAGTCATGAATGACTCCACTTTTTTTCTGTAATCCCTTCCGCGGAGCTCTTAGATGTCAAGATGATCGTAGAAAAAGGCATCTGCAAACTTTGTTGAAGCCTGACTCAGTAACAGGCCTTAGACTGGTAATGAGAGAAACTGATGGTCGATGGCTCCTAGTTCCAAAGAGCTCTATCTCCGAGATAATGTGACAATAATATTACGGACTGATATATATCTTATACATTCTTCCTTTCCTCATATATAATAATAAACCGCATTGTTTAGAAGAAAGAATCAGCCGAGGTGACAGGTGGGCAATCAAGTAGGACTGTCTATAGGGTGGAACTTGTCTACGTGAGTTAGTAAACTGTCGGAGCACTACTGAATTGTAAGTATGAAATGAAGAGTACGCATGAGATGTTGACCAGAATGGTGTCGGTGTCAGCCATCCGTCTGTTGTCGGCATCCACTGCACAAGTTTGAGAGGTAAGTCCCGATCAGACTCACGGACCACTAGAAATAGTTACAGTGGTCCTGCTTATTAGAGCTCTGCTTCTCTCATTATGTAAATGAATGGTCATGGTAATGACTAGGGATTGTTTTTTTACCAGCCTTGTTATTTCCCTTTGCCAGGCACAAGGGTGCTGAACAAACAGCCAGCATAGAGAGGGAATAAATGGCTTTTACACTCTTTGTTTGAAATTTACAAAGAAAAAAAAATCATTGTGTAAGGAAACTGTTTTCCTTATATCGTAGTAATTTTAGAAAAAAAAATTGTGATTAGTTTTTCAAATGACAAGAAGAAAAGTGAGTTTTTCCATCTTTACAGTGTTTTTTCAACAACCATGTGTCTTGTAAGGGGAAGTAATAGCGCTGGTCAAAAACAATCCCCATTGTCTCCCGTGTTTTCCAAAACCTTCCCTCCTCCTATTTCACGTTTTCACCTGACCACATGATGTAGGGCGAGCAGGAAGGGGAACCATGGACATCTTTCCTCATTGTGTGATAGAAAGCAAATCATGGGTGTAACAATACTGAGCTGGATTTTTCTCACACAATGTTTAGCTTAGTAATCTCTGACAATCGTTTCCAGCCAGATAAAATTACTGTACATAATAGTGAGCTAATCCTGGCATTTTGGACTCGTTAGTGAAAGAGGAGCAGAATTTGGCCTTGTCGTGTTTGCCTTTTGAAAGTGAAATATTTTGTTCCATGAAACCACGACCTTACCTATTGTAGTGACTGTGGAACTGAGAATGGGACAAAGAAGACCACCAGTGTGGATTTGGTTAGCAAAGGGTTGAGAATCTCATGATTTGAAACCACATACTCTGGAAGTCATGATTTGACCTGACGGTCCAACAGTTGCTGTGTGGCTTTGGAGAGATCAAGGCACCGTTCCATTATACTGCTCCTTTCTTAAATAGTCGCTGGAAATAGAAATTTATGGTTATCATAGTGAATTTTCCTTTCATTTTGTCATTATGAAATCAACTAACCACAAATGAAAGGTAAGTGTTCTATGGGAGCTGTTTCGAAATGCAAACATTTTTTTCCCCGTTTGGGCATTTGTTTATTTATTTTATTTTTATTTCGCCCTTTTAACCCCTTTAGTTTTATCCTCTCGTATCTATTAATGTTGTCTGTTTCTTTGTCTTCCTGTCATATTTCACGACTAACGTGTTATTTCATCTCTTCAAGCCACCAATTGCTGCGAACTCATAAATATATATATTTTTACACTGCCAGTCTACAACAATCAGCCATAAGAGAAACAATGTTAGTAGTACAGACATGTTGGCTATTAGACAATGAGATGTATTAAGCACAAATGGACTTTATTTTTTTCAGCCAGCTCAGATACTCCCCCTTGCCAAGTATAAGAGTTAAAATGAGAGCATTGTAAAGAGAGAAGAAAAAAATATTTTTGCCTGTTATTTGAACTATATGAAGCAAGAAAATATGAAGAAAAAAAAAGAATTATCAGGACTAAAAAAAAAATCATATGGTGAATTTTTCAGAAATTTCTGTCTCTCCTGTGTGAGATGTCAAAGTAAAAAGTGATTTTTTCCCCCCTCCTTTACCATGCTTGTCGTTAACCATTGTACATGTTGTTATATGTACTTGGCAAAGGAAATTTATTAACATGCCTGATGGTCAGAAGGGCTCATTAATGGCTTGGGACCTAAGTGTTCCAAAAAAAATTGCATGGCCTACCTGGAATTAGTATAGTATGTGTGTGTGCCTCAGTTGGAAGTTGGGTCTTTGGCCCTGAAGACAGAGACAGGCATTCACCTAGACATGTTCATCTTATACAGATGATGATACATGTCCTCAATTTCTCATCTCCCAGAATCTGTCTTGTATGATTCTTAGGTGAGACTCGGTTGTGTGGAAAGACACCTGAATAATAATAAATCAGGCATTGTGTGCACCATGGAGTCATAACATGCTGTTGTTTAGATGTTGTTTTGTTGTTTTCCAATAGATATGGTTTTGTCAAACCCCAACATGCTGGAGTTATTGTTCATAATCAAATGATTATTGATGAAAAGAAATGCTTAAATGGTATTTTTCTGTCAGTTGAAAAAACAGAGTCGGGCACAGACATATCATTATATGCATGCCTACAGAGACTGTTATTTGTTTTTGTCTCCCTCCTCCTTTTTTTAAAAGATTCATAGGTTTGTCATATGGATTGTTATTGTGAGTTCTGTCACGTGATCTTTTCTATACAATATTTCTATAATAATCACTCCTTCCAATAACAGTCCTCTCTGTTTCCTGCCTGCTTTGTGTACTTTGTGCATTTTGCATGTACTTGCATCAGCCAGCCCTGTCCCCCCTAACCTGACAATACGGCATTTCAGAGGGTAAAGCCGATGACAACAGGAAGGTCTTCGCGGACAATGAGATCTCCAACATCGTTGATTCGGTCATCGAGGAGAACGATGAGAACCACGATGGCTACATCGAGTATTTTGAGTTCAAGCGACGCCAATCAGGCGCTCGGGAGGGAGCGCAACAACAGAGACAACCGCCACAACAACAGCAACAACAGCAACAACAACAACAACATGGCCGTCACTAAAGCCGATCACAATCAGTCAAAGTATGCCTGGCTGAAAGAGTCTTTGAGAGAAAGAATGGAAATGATATAATATATAATATAGGAAAGAGGAAAGAGGAGCAAAAGCGAGAGAGAAAAAGTGTTCAATACAGTTTTCAGTGTAAGTTTATGTGATGTGTTTGTTGGTGAAGTATTCTGTATTCATGACCAATGTCTAGTCTTCCTTCCTTGTCTCCTTCATTCCTTCCTTTCTTCATCGTCTTACTCTGACCTAACCCCATTCCTGCCTTCATTCTTTCCTTACTTCATTCTATTTTCCTTTCCTTACTTCCATATCTCATCTTTCCCTCATTCTTTCCTTCCTCCTGCCCTGCATTATTTGCTAGTTCATCATTTCTACTATTGTCAGATGTTTTCTCCACACAGTCGTTTCAGGCAAGTTTTTCCCCCTATTTACTCTAAATCTGTCTTTATATTCTCTCTCGTTCTGTAGTCACTGTACGTCTGTAGTTCACTTATTTCTCTATGCCCACTATCTTAGCTCGCTTTCTCTTTCTCTGTTGTTTATCTTGCCGTTCCATCCACATCACCAGATCACCCCTTTGTACTCAACTCCTCATCCCACCTTCTCTCATGGAGAGAAAATGATTCATTTATCACCAATTCTTGAAACTTGGATACCATAAAATCTTACGCAAATTGCAAAGCGAATTTATTACATTAATTTTCTTGCCCTTTAGTCATACAACATTCCAGTCAGTATGGTGTGATAAGAAAAGCATTTTTCTATTGACCTGAACAGATTCTTTTTTTTTTTTAAAAATCTCAGTCTGCTTAGACTTTCCTTTCCATTCAGTCACAGTTCAGAAGGAAGAAGACAGCAGGCTACATAGACTAAAGATTCATATAGCATCAACCATAAATCACTGATTTGTCCCCTCCCCACTCTCCCTTGTCCTCTTTAGATCTTTTCAGAAATACCATCTAATTACATTGATGACCTTATGTATATGTAACCTTAGGTCTTACCAAACATGCAAGGCAATCACAACGATAAGCTCTGCCAAAGCAGTTCTGAAGAATCGTTTGGCCATTTTTAATCTTGCACCAGAGGAAGTGGTACTTGAATATTGGACAGTTTTCACTTCCTGGAGCTCAAATGTCAATACTTCCCACTTCATTCAGTCATCTTTTTTATTCTCTTTTTCTAACTTTAAAGTGCATTACATTTGCTGCTTTCGTAGACTACAATAGTCTGCTATAGACTAGAGAAAAATTTGAAAATGTCTTCCCAGAACAAGATTTGGAGAAAAATTCTGCTTGTAACTGAAAGAGTCAATATTCATAGACTGAGTTATTGTCCCAGCATTTTTTCTGAGACATGATCTCATTTACGCACTGTTGTATACAGTTGGAGATCACATGCTGTTCTTCCTGACTGTCAATCTCTCTGAACCATGTAAATGTTCTAGTTCACATGTTCACAGATGTTTTTAACTTACTGTAAAACAAATTTTAGCTATAGGATTACTTTGAAATTAACTGAAGTATAAATAATGGACATACTTTAGCCAGAAGTCCTTTGCTTTGCCACATCATTTATTTTTTATTGTTATTCCAGTAATAATGATTGCTATTCGTTTCTTTTTTTTTTGGTCACTTTCAATATGGATCTCAGGTACTTTATTTTTTTTTTTTTGAAGTGAATGTTGTGGGTTTCCAAACTAGGAAAATGAAAAGAGAGGGAAGAGGGGGAATAGTGGCATGAGTACTATCTCATGAAACATAACCCTGTGTAAGTGGTTCATCCTACAAAGGCGGGACCATGACCCTTCTCTGTGCCAGGATAATTCTGTTCCTAAAATTGACATGTCACCTATATACCTTCATAACCTTCAATAGCTGCTCCAAGATTGGCTCTCTTCACCTGCTTTTCAAAGCTAGCTAGTATTCATTGATTCAGATCCAACACAGTTTGACAAAGTAAGGACAACACTACTCATAGGATTGAGAGGTTCCATACATACCAACTGTAATATTAAATAACAAGTCCAAACCTGAGTGATATCTGAATCAACTGGCTCTCTTCACCTGCTATTCAAAGCTAGCTAGCATTCATTGATTCAGATCCAACACAGTTTGACAAAGTAAGGACAACACTACTCACAGGATTGAGAGGTTCCATACATACCAACTGTAATATTAAATAACAAGTCCAAACCTGAGTGATATCGGAATCAACTGCCCCTGTCGATCTGATATTCAAAGCCAGCTAGCATTTACTGATTATTGACAATATTGACAACCTCCAGAGATATGAACTGGCTGATATGCCTCAGCTGTTTAGTTGTGACCCTGGGAAGCTAGTCAAGCTGCCAGAGGGTTCTCTGCCTTGTGTGACTTATTGCCCTTCATCACTGCCTTGATCATGTAATTGTGAACTCATCATTCAATTATCTTATCAATTCTTCACTCCAAAAGCTCTGTCAGTTCATGTTGTCATGTTTATCAATGTGCCTGTGTATATTCTGTAACTCATCATTTTGAAACACCAGCAACTCAGTGCGTTTCTCTCAAAACTGTGACTGCAATAGTCTTATTGTAAGGGTGGATACTGCCTAGTGTAGCTGTGAGCCTCATGACAAAACAAATAGTAATTTAGGAATTGTGCAGGATTATGAGTATGAAAGAAGTGGAGTGTATATGCTTTATCCAAACAACTTACTTTTATTTTTTGTTCTGAAGATATTGAAGGATCTGTGTGTTGATTTAATGTGGCACCCTGTTAAGTGTATATCACATGACAAATGTATGTATGTATTTGTTTTTCAGAAGCTGAATAGTGTCGATGTATTTTACAGTTTGCTTTATTCATATGCATGCAGAAAAAGAAATCAAAACAGCTTATGTGGGTGATATTGACATGGCACTGCCAACTCCCACAGTAATCTATCTACTCAACAAGATATATTTTATCATAATTCCCAACTTTCTCATCATGCGGCATTCCAAGTATTTATTTTTAATTACTTAATTTTTAAAAATGTTTTTGTCATTGGCATGGAGCAGAAGTGCCATCAGAATTAATTGTCTCAGACCAGATGTACAGGTCTTATTAGCCAAGAATGCGTCAATGTCATCTTCCACACCCATCTCTTACATCTCTTCCACCCATATTTTATCTTGTCTAGAAATCCATTCTATGTGCACTGAGAAACACAACTGTAGCATTGCTATGCCTGGCTTTTTTCACTTTTGACTGCAGTGAAAGTGAAATGTGCTCTTCCTAGATTGGTTACCTGCTGTAATTTTTGTTCTAAATTGAAGTAAATCAAACAAATGAAATATATGTAGGATATATCAGTGACCTTTTTCCTCTACTTTATCCATGTTTGATATTTTGCCACATTACAGTTTGTTAGAGTTTTCATACTTTATTGTGATCCATTGGCAGCCAAAAAAAAAAAGCATCAGACTGTAACAAAGGAGGAAGCAGAATAAAATAATTAAGTATTTATCGGTGTGTATCTCAATAAGTTGAATATCGTCTCTGTTATCTATGAATTTACTATTACAAAAGATGTATCATTTGGAAGGTACGTTTTTTTTCCCCTAAAACTGGTCATGTATACTGGACATTTTTCGCTATGCTTCTGTTTTGTTTCAAACTTTATTTAACACACAAATAATATACTCATGTTTTTGAAGGATTGAGATGATGTGCCATTTAGAGATGTTAAAAAAAAATAATATTAAGTTTTGGCAGATATGGCCTTTGGCAGGAATCTTTTGTCTACTCAGTGGAAACTTGAAGTTATGAGACATCAGTTTGCATTTTGGCTTATAAGTCTGACTTGTGCCATTATCGTAAAGCAATGTTGACATGTAATACCATTATCACTGTAGGATTTGTAGAGATTCACAGGGTACAGTGTGAGAAGTGAGAAAGGATTTTTCTCTTTTCTCTTCTAGTGATTCTCACATGCTAGAGATGAATGTGGACGAGAACTGTTACATGAAATGGAGAGGAGTGAAGGGTAATATACCAAAGTTTTAATGCTGTTATTGGAACCATTCCAGAACAAAATTAAAGGTGATAGATAAGGCTGGTAAAATTCAAGTGGTCAACCCTGAAAAGAAACTCTGACTATGAACAAAGCTTGTGAAAAAAAAAAAAAAAGGTCATTATTGTCACTGTTTGAGACAAGAAAATCATTGTGATAGTTAAAGTTTGTCAGGCACAAAAGGTAAATACTATGACCACTCGACAAAAGTAATTCATTGTGTTAGATAAGGCTTACTAAACATGAATAGTTAGTTAACAGTGTTTCTATTCCCGATAAGAAAATTTTTATACTAAAGGCTGATGAGTCACAAATTGTGATAGGTGCTGTTACTGCTGATTTAAAAAAAAAAAAAAAAAGAAAAAACAGATATGGTCCACAATATTACTATTTTAAGGAGGATAATTGTTGATAGCTAAGATTTGTGAAACATCAATTTGTAGTTAAATACTGTTCCTGTTGGACAGCAAAGATATTTGTATCTTAGTCAGAACATATGAATCTAATAGCGTCCACAGTGTTACAGTTTCCTATAAGAGCACCAGGTGATTGCTAAGGTTTGTGAAAGCTGAGATAATCCTACTTTCTTTGGATTGAAAGGCTTAAGAAAAACAAACAATAAGGTTTGTGAAATACAAACAGTAGGCTGTGTTACCATTCAACAAAGAAAATCACTGTGATAATTAACACTTGTGAGTCACAAATAATCATTTGCTGAGAAGAAATTCAGTGTGAGAGATGGGACTGGTGAGAGACAAAGGGTTAATACTGATATGCCTAGTTAAGGCTTGTGATCAACAAAGGTTTAATGGTGAGAGGAAATTCAGTATAATAGAAAAAGTTTGTGAGAGACAGTCAAAATTGTTATTACTGCAGTTAATATTGTTATTACTGTTACCATGTTTGTTTATTAGATCTGTTATATTTTCATTCCCTTATTAATTTTCATGACAAATGGATGTAACAGTTTGTATGTTTGCTGTTTTTTTTTCTATAGTATTTTGTTTAAGTGGTGGTGGTGATAATATTGGTGATGGGAAGATTATATTGTTGAAGATTTGTAGATGACCAATGGCCCACTGGGTTTGTGAATCAAATTTTCAATTCTTTACTTTCTTTTGCATTGCACTTCTCCTGAGTGTGTAAAGGATTCCTGACCTCAGTAACTCTTGGAGATAAACTTTGCCTGCTCAGATAGTGGACTCAGTGAACTGTCTATGAATTAAGTGTAGTGTGCCTCCATCAGCAGTGAACAAGTGAAAGCTGTTATTCATCAAAGTGAAAAACACTTTGTTGTTGTTATTTGCTGTTGTAGTTACCATTATTTATTCAAAAGAGAGCAAGAATATTAAAAATAATAAATTCAGTTTTTTTGCTTGGTCGGTTGTGTCATAACAGTGATATTGTAATTTATTGAATATATTATCATTGAATAATTGAAGGCTATTGAATCAAATAGGAATGGTTATGATATGGTTCATGAAACATTGTCAAGAATCATATTCCGATAACCAGACAAAACAGGGTAGATATATAGTAACATGTTAATGAAAAGTTGTCAGCAATTATACTTTTATTGCTGAACAATCAGGGTGGGAATGATAAGATAAGACTGCCTTTATTTGTCCTCAAAAGAAAACATCTCTTGCAGTTGATGAGATTGTATATAAGCAAGATGCATTCTCCTATCCATGCAATATAGACAAAAATATCATGAAAAGCATCACAACAAGGCAGACTCAAGAAACATTGCCTCAACTAGATAAGCGTTCTGCTGAGTG
>JBCEWB010348360.1:0-5000 GCA_039654565.1 Peronia peronii | reverse complement strand
ATTTGTGTAACTTCACAGCTTGAACCTGATAGTTCGCATGGAATGTAAGTAGATCTAGAGTTCTTTGATATAGTTGTATTCATATTCTTTGGTGTCTGTTCTCACCATTTGTCCAGAAATTGCCCAAATATCTTGTTCTTCCTTGCCACGTCAGCCTTACGTTACATTTTTTTTCTCATGCTAAAGAATTCCTAACTGATCTCCAGGGTTATGACAAAATAAATAAATAGATAATTAAATGAATGAATAAGTAAATAAATAAATAAATAAATAAATACAAGATAAAAGAAAGAAAAATGTATAATGAAACTTGAGAAAAATGGATGACCTGTGCGGGTAGAGGGTGGAGTGGACTGTTTGTATGGCGGAACTACTTCACAAGTGTTAATATTCCCATACATGTACATAATCCATGTCGCCCCGCCCCTTTTTTCTCGTTTCTATTTTTATCTTTGACTGAGTCACTCTCTTTTCCTCATTTCCGACCTTTCATATGTTGTTAGAATCTGTAACCTGTTATAGATATTTCAACACCTTCATCTGCATGAACTTTTTATTATGTCAGGTAGTCTACCAATCAAATCGCAGAAACATTAAAAGAACAAACTCGCTGATTGGTTCTTTTTACCTGTCTGTTAATCCTGTTAAAGTAAAGAACAAACTTGTTGATTGGTTCCTTTTACTTCTCTGTCATTCACAGAGGAGGGCACAGATATGCGCCAGTTGAGCGAGGATGAACTATCTGAAGTCATAGAGGCGGCCCTGGAGAATGATGATCTGAATGGGGACGGCTACGTGGAGTATGCAGAGTTCATGACCGCCCAGGCTCGAGTACGTCACCAGCAGGACGTCATTGTGGAGCAGGCCAGGACAGCAAGCTCGCAGGGACAGGAATCCGGACCTCCTGCTGACAGGAACATGGGGGATAATGCGCCCAGACCGCCAGGATTTTAGATATGACGTGATTGTGTTTGTCTGTGTGTATAATTATGTGTATATATGTAAGCTTATTATATCAATTCTTACAATTTTAGAATTAGAACGATTGTGTGTAAGAGCATAAGGGGAAAATGTTTTTGTGTCTACATACAATATGTGAGAAAGAAAGGGAGAGGGGGGGGGGGGGAGTTTCATCGTCATCAGGCGGTCGTTCACTCCTTTTGGGGAGCCAGCCAGCCTCACTGCAAAGCCAACTCCAGCCTCACGTCTCGTCTCCAGAATGCGACTATTCCAAAAGAAGGTGTAGCCTGCGCCTCTCTCACAAACTTCTTCCTCTGCCAGTCTGGTCTCACTTAAGGCAGCGATGTCGATGTTGTATCTGGCTAGTTCACTCGCAGTGAGTGCTGTGCGTTTCTGTGGTCTGTCTGAGTCACCTCTGTCCAGAAGCGTACGCGCATTCCACGTCGCAACGGTCAATGGGGTGCCCCTTGTTTTCTTCTTTGTGTGTCGACCGCCTGAGTAGGGCCCCCGTCAGCCGCGGTATGCTGACTAGGGTACTGTGGAGCAGGCAATGTTTAGGGCACCTTTTCTAGCCACTTCTTCATGCCATGGAGGTGAGCAGTACTGTCCTGAAGAGGGCTGCTCAGTCGCTCAGGGGGTTGCCAATCTCCATCGTTGCTCCGGTCGGTGAAAAACGACCCTATTGTCTGAGCAGCCTGTGTGCAGGTCCGCGGCTACGACTGCTAGTGTACCCACACCTGTCGCTTGCTGTCGCCACAAGGCTTAAGGAAAATGATGGATGGGATGAAGGATGACTGATGACTTGCGCGATGACTTTGTTTAGAGTGAGGAGGAATTGCGCACCATCGACCTCACTCTCTTGTCCGAGACCGTCTGTATCCAGTGGCAAGACTAGGTCAAGACGACTGGGGATGGAAACGGATGCAGTGGATGGCCAGGATGTCCTGTGAGCCTCAACCTGCCCTCAGCACTCTACAACGCTCTGTTGTATCCGCCTTCCTCTCCATTGACAGAGTCCGCCGGATCCAGTCTTCACATGCCTGGGTAGACAAGCCCTATTTCACCGACGGTTTGAGACCCTCACCTAGTTTAGTCAGCCTGTCAAAACCGTTGACCCGGTAGGTGGGGGGGGAGGGGGTTGGGAGCTGCCGCATGTTAGCAGCTTCTCGGACCCATGCGTGAGAGCTGGGTGCCGGTGGGGACCAGCACTCACGGAAGAGCGTGACAAGCCCCTCCCCTCCCCCCCCTTTTCCATTTCTAGAGGTATTACCCCTCTCATACACCCCCTAATCCCTCCAGAGAAAGAAAGGAAGGGAGTAAGAGGTGGGAGGAGGGAGAAAGAGAGAAAAAAAAAAGAGAAAGAGAGTGTGTGCATGTAAGTGTATTAAAGGAAGACAGTATAAAGTGAATGAGGAAAAGGAGAGAGAGAGAGAAAGAGAAGGTTTGGTAAATTGATATCATTGTTGACTGAGCATCTGGTGACTACTATATGAACAATAATATAAATTTCAATTCTCCTTTAAATAGTTAAAGAAATTAATGCCACAACAGTCACCACAATAAACAAGCAATCGAATCCTTGACATCCTGACTTTGTAGTGTTTTTTGACCGTGAAAAATATAAAAAAAAAATATTCCTCATCCACCAGATGGTTCAGCAACGGGCGTTCACACAAAAGCACTGAATAAATCAAAGCCACAAGCAACATTCCATTTAAATGTCCAGTGACTTTCATGTATTTCACACAGACTGGCCTGAGTAAGAAAGATATACGATTTTTTTTTTTTTCATCAATTGAAGAAAAGGCAGGAATGAGTCTCAGGAATGAACGTCAATTTTCAATAAATTTTGATCTCAGTAATGATCAACCAACTGTGTGCACTGAAACCACGGGTGTTCATATTTATTGTACATGCGAACCCACGCTAATGGTGGTGTAAACAATAAAATTGATCCGCGGCTTTCTTCATTTTTCTGTTTTTCTGCCATTTGTTTCTGATCTAACCTTGCTTTTTTTTTTGCTCATTATTCCTTTATGTTGCTGTTGTGTTGTTTTTTAGTTGTCCTGGTAACCTATTTTCTATCTGATGACTCCTGATTGCCAGCTGTTGCCCAAAATTCTAATGTACTTTCACAAACGTTTTTTTTTTTTCCTAAAATGCTGTTCGAGAGAATTAAAATTTAGTTTTACCATGTTTCTGCTTTAACACAAATTGCAGTGGATCCCTATTTAAAGCTATATAATATAACAGGTGGTCGTTTCATCATGTGGACGATCACTGGCGTTCAACATCAGTTTTGGGATATAGCATGGATTTTTTTGTAAAAGCACCCCCAATGTTGATAGTTAATATCAACACATTTTGTTTGCATATTCGTTAGTTTTCTTTTTTGCCTTTATGAGCTTGGCTCAAACTGTGAGTAACTGTTTTTTGTTCTTGGGGCTTCAATTGTTGGCTGTTCAAGCTGATTGAATAATTGAATTTGTTTGACTTTCTATATCAGACATGTCAAAAGTCCGGCCTGGAGGCCAATTGCGGTCCATATTCAAATTTAAATATTTTTTATATTTTTTTTATTGAATCAAGATATGTGTAATCTTCCCCAAAGTTGTTTTTTTTTTTCCCAGCCAGACTTTTTCTGCATTTTATATAGTCTTCAAATATAAAAGGAAGAATGATTTTGAATAAAAACTTGTTTAGATTTATTTCTTATTAGTTCTATGTGAAATAAAAAAGCATGCCATTTGTAGTAAAAATTATAGTTGCATTTAATGTTAATGGTTCAAATAATATCAGGCTTGAATAGTCGGACCCCACACATTTTCACCTCACCAAACCTGGCTCGCTTTGAAAAAAATATGGACATCCCTGCTCTAGGTCATGGTTGGTTTATTTCGTCTTTCAACCTCCTTCCTGGTGGTTATCTCGATCTAGGTCATGAAATTCAGTAATGTGATCGAATTCTGTTCATAAAAATCATTCATGCAAATCAGTGAACTTCTCAAATCATGATAAAATGAGAAAGACAGGTCTGAGAGAAGTTACTTCTCTGAGAAATATTAAATTTTGGGAATCCTTTGATATGGATTTTGATATTGTTATACACAGAACGATACACAGAAATTTACATAGAATGATACATAATATTATATTTATGTTATTGTTGCATATATATGAATAATTCCATTGCTACTGATATTATCATGTGTGCAGGTTTTTTGAGCCCATATATATTATTGTGTGCTTGCAGTTTTTTCTTTTTGTTTGTAGGTTTATTCATTTATTTATTTATTTATTTATGCTTTTATTTATTTATTTATGTTTTTATGTATTTATTTATTTGTTGTTTTTTAAATTTATTTATTTATTTATTATTTTTATTACTATAATTTAGTTTTGCTGTTCTCTTTTAAGTGTTCCATTTTATGATTTCTGTCTTCTGTTGCCTGATTTTTGATGAACAACACCGATTCTTGTCTGTGTCAGTATTGGTCTTATAGTTTCTGTCTGTTCATTTCATTTTGATTACATGTGCACACGTTTTTTTTTTGTGTCTATTAGTGCGGTCAGAAGATTCTCTCTCACTGTTCTGGTATACTCATGAAAAACTAAGCAACAGGAGAGGAGAACGCTGTTTATAAGAAAAGAATTGATGATGGTGATGATGGTGATATATATATATATATATATATTGCTATCCAGACAACGAGGAAACCATTAAGCAATTTGAAAACCACCTCAAAGCAGTTCACGGCACAATGAAATTTATTCCCTTTTTAGATGTCCAGCTTTAGATCAATGGGAATGAAATTTGTACCGATCTGTGTAAAAAAAACCTCTGACGCTCACAACTACTTACATCCCTTCTCAGACCATCCTAGACACATTTATAGATCCATAGTCCATAGCGGTTTTCTTCGTCTCCGAAGAAAATGCTCTGACAATGATCTCTTCTCCAAAAGAAGCCAAGAGTTCAAAACAAAACTACTCAAAAACGGCTGTAGACCAGATATGATTGATCCAATCCTCCATAACAT
>JBCEWB010348140.1:0-21406 GCA_039654565.1 Peronia peronii | reverse complement strand
CCCCCTTTTTTTTCTTTGAAACCTCTCCTTAATTCAGTATGACATAGATCTAGTAACAAAAGTATGAACATCAGAACTAAAATCCTAGATAGCCAACAACTGTCCCTTAAAAGACGAGCAGGAGAAAGAGGTAGGGAGAAAAAGAGATGAGTCCGTGGAGGCAGTCAGACAGTCAGTTACAAAATATGATATGGCGGGAAGCGGTCCCAATATGTGGCGCTTGGTAAGTGAGCCTGGAGACAGACGTTTGAAGTCGTCGCGGCCCATATTTGTTCATGTTCGGTAGGGGGCGTCTCGATGTTCTCCGACCGGGAACGGATCCTTTATTGATTAAGATCGAGGCCAAAACCCAGACTTGACTAGACTATACAGACATTTGGGGGCCATACTAATGTACTTTGATGAAAGGCCGTTTCTCCTGACTTCTATTTTGATCAAACAGTAATTTTTGTTTTACAGTCTCTCAAGCCGTCCGCAGGTGGCTGAAAGGCAAAGCCAGGATGAAATCCTAGCGTAAACGATTTCTCTGTTACCATTCATTCATCTATTTTACTTACGTCTTTCAGGCGCTTTAGAGGCGGATATTTCATCTCTTCTGACATATAGATAATAATCTGCAGTTTCTAGAGAATAAAATGGTGCCTAGTGATATCTTCCAATATTATGAAAAGTTAGATTTTAATACGTGGAGAAATAATTAACGCAAGATGTGTCGAGGGACCCATTATAAAAAAAAAGGGTATTATTAAAGTACTTGTCTGCGCATACAGACAACTCTGTTAGAAATTTCGACATATGCAGCGAGATCCATTTAAAGTCAATTCACTTAAAAGTACATTCTTGCTTGAGGCTAACTCCACTTGACAAGCGTGTTATTTTTCGTTTTATATATTGGTATTGTTTAATGTCAACCCTTGTCTGAAATTATCAAATTTTTGGGTTCCCGAGGGGTTGATTTTAACCAGATTTGACTGCATTGCATCGAGGCATAAGTTGTCATTTCTTGAAATCTTTAAAAAAAAAAATGTCATTATAAAAATGCTTGTACTTAAGAGTCTGTTACGACTAAGATGTTCTAAAAAGGAAAAGGAAAAAGAAAGGCATTTTATCAAAGAACGTGAGTATGGTTTTTATACATGACGAAATTTCTCACAAGACACGCGGCCCCATACATATTCATCCTTGGTCGTAAAACGAAAGAAACATGGTGGACGAGTTTTTAGTACTAAAGGATAACTGTGAACAGAAAATATATGCGCCAATAAGATAGTCCATTTCTCGGTGACACCCGGCAGTCCCAAACTAGCAACAGAGGTATGACAAACTTTCCGGGTCTCAACCAAAAATCTGAAGAATTTGATAAAGAGAGAGAAACGACCAAATAAAGAAGTTTTGGACTATTTTGTTGTTCATCTGCAACGAGCCGGTCATCTTTTGCAAGCGAGTGGAGAATAATATTAAAAAGACGAACATATTATAAATATACTTTTTTAAAAAGAACACAGACACCAATCTTTTCAGAGATGATTATACGTTTAAATTATTGTTCTATGGTACCCGTCGAAAAAAGTGCAATGTTCTCACATGAGAAGCTCAGTATGTTTAATGAAACACTATACTGTGGTGAAAGAGGACCTTCCTCTGTCTTTCATCCTGTAATAAAGTGTTATCACTCAAGTAAATAATTTCAGATTTAAACTGACTGATCCATTGACAGATTAACAGGTAGACGGACTGATGGACAAATAGACAGACAAGCCAGCGGACAAACAGGCAGATAAACAGACAGACAGACAGATAAGTGACAGATGGATAGATAGCGGCCTTATGATTTGCTAGCATTCGAGCTATAAATAAAAAGTTATAATGATAATTTTGTTGCAGGAGCGAATATTGAACTCCATTTGCATCCATTTCATAGAAGTCAGTGTATTGCCCCACCTTTACTTTCCTTGTGCCCCGCTCCTTTTTCCTTCCCTCCCGTCCTATGAACCTGAGCTTCTTATGTCTTTAGATAGAGACTAATTACTGTAGATATCACTGTGATAAAAATCTTCTCTGGTTGTTCCTTAAGAGTAAAAGCCTCTTTCAGATTACAACTCAGGAAACGTAATACCACTTAACTATTTCAGTTCTTGCTTTTGTTCCTTGTATGAGGACAGAAACTTTAAAAAACAAAATATTTTCTTCTTCTTCCTCTTTTTCATTTTTTTTTATGTTTTTAATTTTTATTTTGTTAATATTATTTCTGTGACATGGTTATAATAATAACATTTCAAAAATAATAAGAAACATGGCAATATCCATTCCAGCAAATAGAATATTCATAAAAAAAACAACAACAACAATAAATGATTATGAAACATGATAATTATAAGGAATGATATCTATATATCATAATCAATGATGTCTCAAAAAATTATCAGCCTAGACGTGAAATACTGTTATCGTACCGATAGGCATAAATAGTTTGTTAATTTACAAAGGCAAATCTAGACCTGATATTATATTAAAAAGAAATGGGAAAAAAAGTATAAGTAATTTCGTCATAAAAGTAGCGGGCAAATGATTTAAAGGAATGGATTCAGAGACCGAAGACTGGGAAGAATAAATGGCAATAACAACAACAACAATATAATATTTATTATTATTATACATTAAGTAAAAATTTTAAAATAGAAAGAAAAAAGAAAGAATGAAAGAAAGAAAGAAATATATGAGAGAGGAACAAAGCAGGAGCGGGCGGTGGGTATAACAATAAAACTGCGGCGTGGAAGAAGTTTTGCATCAAATTCACTCCGTGAGCATATCTTTTTTTATTGGGTACTCATTCTGCGTGCTATTTCACACTTATGCATGAAGCATACAACGTATCACTGGCAAAGTGAAGCTAGTTAGTGGGAGATGGGCTAAAGGATGAGAGAGGGAAAGTGAGATATATCGCTCAGCTAGGATTGTCATTAAGCAGTCCATGTACCGCATATAGGTGAGTAATAACGTTCAACTTGAGATTATTCTGTATGATTGCAGATGAGTACAAGTATTTGTGTGATATGAAGGATAGAGGAGAGAGAATATATAGGGATTATCTTTGTTCTCTCTGTCTTTCTCTCATATCCTTTTTTACTTCTCTGTTTTATCTTTCACTCCACCGCCTGTATCTTTGTATTTCTCTCTTATCTTCATGCACTTTTTGGTTCTTTGCTTTTCTTGTTTTCCTTTTTTTTCCTCGCTCTCCACTGCATTGTTTTGTATTCTTTTTCATTTCTATATGTCTTTTTTTTATCTTCTTTGCTCTGTTATTGTCTTTTGTTCCTTTTGTCACAGTTAGCAGCACCATCAGTGGTATCAGGGCGCCAGTTTACTCATATTAATTGGTTATACCCTCTGACAATATAACCTCCCTCATCTATTAATAGGATCCAATTCTTCCAAATATAACGCCATTTCCTTGCTGTGCGTAGCTTTTTGAAAGCAATACTTACTTAAAAAGAAATGAGATACGAAAAAAAAAAAAATAAATATCTCAGTTGTTAAGACAAATGAAAACAAAAATGACTTCAGAATTCCGGGCATTTCTTAAGCTCCGGTCAAACGCTATCATTTTTCAGAGAAACAGTCACTCCTTATCGGTCAGTATTGGAACAGAATATTCATGTTTCATATCTCCCACGCAAAAATGTCTCGTTCTCCCCTCCAACTTTCTAGCTGCTGTTTCTATGTTGAAAATTTTCGCCACGAAATTTGGTTCTTTATTCCAGCATAGTTATTAATTTTATATATCTATGTACTGACATATTTACGAATACGAATACGAATACTTTACTTATATATTTAAGCCTATTTTTCTTTATTTATATGCTTGTTTGTTTGTGTTGGGGTTTAACGACACATCAGCACGATTACGGCTATATTGTGTCAAACACGATAACATACGTTTACACGTCAAGAAGAAGAGAGGAAAGAAAGCGGGACAGAAGACAGGAGCAAGGAGAGAGAGAACAGATGTCTCCCCTGGAATGTCGAGGATGGCACTCCATGGGAGATATCCCACCGATGGCGGGCTTACACTGTCTGCAGGTGGAAGCAGAGAACCTACTTATAAACCTCGCGCCCCCATGGGATATTTATATGCTTCCTTGTGTATTATTATTATTATTATAACTCACAGTTTTTGCTATTACTAATTATGTTATTACCATTTGACCATATTTCGTTTTATTTACTTTAAATCTCTGTAATCGATGCAGGAAAACTCTGGGGAAAAATTGTCACTAAAATGATCACACAGCCCAACTTTGCAGAGGTACAGATAAAAAACTACACAAGCAGTATCTGCAGGTATCGGTGCAATGATGTACAAGCCACCCTCAGACCGTTCCTACTCTCGGCATGTATCAAGTGCAGTGGTGCGCAGTGGAGAAGCGCCAAGGCAGGCGGGCGACACATGTACTGCGTCTGACAGCCGTAAATAGACACAGCCGTCTGTGGGCTGACAACCTGCCACTGTCTATTTATATTTTATACTTATAAAATAGCTCGGCCCCGCATAGATGTGGGCTCTCCTTGCTGATAGGGCTATCTTGTCTATTTACTGGAGATGGGCCAATGTTAGATGGGGGCTGGGAAATCGGTGGTGTAGTGGAGGGGTATAATATCTATTAGATATTGCTTTTGTTGTCTTTCATGATTCCCTGTGTATGTGTATAGGATTTAGGAGTGACAACACAACCAATACTGTCTCCATGAATTCTTCATATTCGTGTTGGTTCTAGTAGAACAAGTGTGTTGGTCTGCACAAGTCTTTTAATAGTCATATAATTGAATGCTATGCGGCTCCTTGTACGAAAAAAAAATAAACAATTATTTAAATGCAGAAGAGTTCAGATTGTTCCTATTGCGTACTATATTATGTTACTGAAGTGTCGACGAAAGTTTAATACTTCATGACAAGGGATGTTTGTGATCTTGACGAATTTTATATTGCAGAGTCAAATGTTGCATTTCAATTGTGCATATAAACTTGAACCTCACGGTTGGTATAATAGATCTATCCAAGTATTCGAACGGAATGTATGGTAAATTTAAGGTCAAACAATAATGTAAACAATGAAATGTTTATTAAATCATGTTCAGATGTTTCTTCTGAAATATTCCTTCGCAGGATGATTCTTTCGTTTCTCTTTGTGCTGATGCTGTAGCGTCAACCCATAGTTTGATCGAGTTTGAAAAAGTAATTGTGGCAACAAAAACAAATAAACAAACAAACATGTGAATTCCAGTGAAATATACTGTCAATATCGCACAACCTTGACCACCGTTATGTTCCTAAGCAAATGATCTTAAAAAATCGCAATTCGACAAAGGTGCACAAACGCTGGCGATAGGAAAATCACTGATTAATATAAGTCTAGAGGAGTCAGGCTTTACCTATAGTTAATACTTGAGCCATGTCATGGAAATGATGGATTAGAAATAGTATGAAGAAACTGATCAACGCTGGAAAGTAATTTTTTTTTACTTTATTATTTATTATTTATTTATTTATTTATTTATATAACTTGACAAAAATGAACAGGCAATTTCTAAGATCGATATATCCGACGACTGGCTTGATTAATTTTATGATTTGCTAATGTGCGATACAAACTTCATGAGGGAAAGTAAACTCACATAAACACCCAGGCATCCATTTTTGCCCAACGGACCAGTGTGTTTTGTTTGTATAATTACAATTTGTATATACAGCAGCTGTCGAAAATAAATTTTGGTTTTAATAATACGCTTAATTTCAAAGAAAAAGGCAATAGCTGAGAATTATTAAAAACAGATCTATACTCGATCCTCAATGTAAGTACTTTTGATTTTATAACAGCGGCGTTGCTTAATATATTTTTTAAATATTATCTTTATATTTTTTTATTGTCAATTCTAATTATTATGTTAATCACTAATATTTTATCGACCGTTTCTGCGCTGTTTCCGCCGCAACATGTCAATAACAACAACAAAAATACCAAGTGCTTTTGTTTGTTTGTTTGTTTGTTTCTTTCTTTCTTTCTTTCTTTCTTTCGTTGTTTCTTTCTTTATTTATTTATTGCTTTTTTTTTTTTTCGATATTATGTACAGCGTTAGAAATGGTCATTATCAAAATATTACTTATTTTATAGGCATTTTTCCATGTGAAACTAATGACAGTGTTGTATTCTATCATAATGATCTTTATGAAAAACAATAGTGTCTCGAAATAATTTTGAAAGTAAAATATTTTTCTTCATTATTATTTCTTGGCATTGTATAAAACTAAATGGTGATCAACTAATTTTGTTCAAAATTTGATGATGATTGGTGCATAAAGTACCGAGTGAATGTTGGCTAAAATTCCCCCGGCATATTTGGGCACGGCACAGCAGGTAGTTAAGGGGTTAACGGAAATGAATACCAACTGGCAATTTAACTCAATAAATATGTATCATATATTATTCAAAACTATCCAATATGCAAAATATTGCTAAAAAATCGTGAGCATCAAAGTTTCGAGCCAATTTGGTTCTTCGTAAATATAAGAGTAATTTATTATTATTATTATTATTATTAACAACAAGACAGTAATGATAATAACTGGTAATGAGTTTACAGTTGTTATTCGGAGAGAGGGCACGGGGAGGGCAGAATACTTTGAATACAGTTAGTTTTAGATGTGTTTTGTTTAATAATTTATTAACTTGATTTGATTTAATCTATATATATATTCAGAGAGAGAGAAAAAGAGAGAGAGAGAGAGAGAGAGAGAGAGAGAGAGAGAGGAAGGATGCACAATTCTTGAAAGTTTTATATGATATTTATGACCTTCATATAAATTGTTTATGAACTTTATATCATAAACTAAATATTTTTTTTACAAGTAAATGTTTCTAAGTCACTTCAACCCGGAGATTTAAGGAACTTGAAAGTATCAAATGTTAAATTACAACTATGTTCGAGAAAGTAAGTAAAATCGGGTTGATTGAGAACTGAGGACTTACTTAAATTGGTCAGAGGACTATATGTTCCATAACGGGTAATAGACGATGATGGCAATAATGACGGTTAATTAACATAAAACTCTTCTTTCTTTGCTACTCTTATGATGAACTAAACTAGTTCCAAAATATATTTCCCCCGATAGTAATTTTCTTCAAATGCCAGCATATTTATTTCTGCATTTTTAACGATAACGAATAACGGTATATAATAGTGTGGTTATATAACGACAAATTACGTTATGGACACATAAAGATTCGTTAATATTGTTCCTTTTCTTTATCTTCTTTTTCATCTTTTATTATTATTATTATTATTATTATTATTATTATTGTTATTTTATATTGGCGTATTCAATAAATTGCCGACTAGCAATCCCTGTCTTGAAATTCAAGGCATGCCTTTAAAGGAGTCATGATGATGAAGAGCCAGAAGATCTGGATTATTTGCCACTACCATCAGTTTATTCACTGTTTAACATATCGACTTCCACAGAATTATCATTTGTTTCGTTTAGTGCACTAAGATAGTTTTCCTTGGGACAATCCATCTTAAACTGCAAGACATTTCCATATGATGATAATGATAATGATGATGATGATGATGATGATGATGAAGATGATGACGATGGTGACGATGAAGACGATATCTCTATTCTTTCATTTTTTACCCATTTGTCCATTTAAATGTACTTTTTTTTTCTTCATTTATTAAATACCCCAATACCTCTCCTTGTGTTGTTGTTTTTTTAAAAGACACTTCTATAAAATGATGATGATGATGATGATGATGATGATAAACAACTTTGAAAAGCCTCTCCTATACAATAAACAAATCATTTAATTAACATTTGCTTTCGTGTACAGCAATACCCTATTTACATTTGATATGTTTTCATTATTGCCCCGACAAAGAGCCAAACGGGCTCGAAAATTTGGCTGCGATGTTAGTTTATTTTATTAACTCAATTCAAACTTTTTCATATTGTTTTTCAACTTTTTTGATGTCTTTGATTAGTTGCCGGTAGACAGTTGTCTTAATCTTAAGATATTTTTCGTAAAAATGATGATGATGGTTGTGACAGGATGGCTAGTGATACCAACTTATTCATTTCCTAAGCTCATCATATCGAGTTCTTCATATTATTGCTCTTTGCATCTTTTTGATGTATGTGAATTGTGATTAGTAATTACCGGTGGACAGTCGACTTATGTTTGAACACATGTCTATAACATAACGATAATGATAATGACGATAAATGCCCTGACGAAGACTCAAAAATTTGACGCCAGCAATATTTTCTGCAATTTTTGCTCACTAATTCTCCAGATTTATTATTTGTTTAATTTAATAGATTTAGTTAGTCACCGGTTGACGGCCTATTTCTAGACGTTTAAGACACTGCTATAAATTGATGAAGACGGCAAACTTGAAAAAATCATGAGATATTAAACCAACTACCCAGCAATATTATCGTGGCGATATCCCCACAAGCTGAAGCCATTACGTCGTAAATAGTAAAATCGGAAAGAAAACGGTAGTTGGTAACTATTTATTGACAATCGATATTATTACTCGAGACCCTCCAGAAGATATGAAATGTTAGGTTTATTGCATGTTTAAAGGCATAGGTCGAGTAATTATGCAGAATTTATTGAGGATGATACTCCTAATAAGACTGTAATGATTCTAGCAATATAAGTACCTACCAAGTGGTAATTGATAATTATTACTCAGGGCTACCCACGGACGTACAAAACACTATATTACCGCTATCAAACTTCATACAATGAGTTCATGGCGTTGACAGTAACAGTCTGCGTATGACAGATCGACCGAGAAGCTGAAATGAGTATTATGTTAGTACTTGTAATTATTCCCGCTGGTGATCAAAACCTGATACTTATGATTGTCAATCGAAATAAGAAATAGATTTACTGGGTTAATTTTCAGACAATAAATTTATAGAGGAGTTGAAGGGGACAGTTTGCAGATGAAGTAGGGACTGATATGGAAACTATATTGAGAATAGCAGTAATTATCCACTGATAGTCATTACTTGGTATACGTAAACTTTGATAGACATGACTGTTTGGTTAAGATTTAATGAGTTAACTATGGAACAGTAAAATTGTCAAGTTAATCTTGAAGAATTTCAGGATGTTGCTGTTTATACTGATGTGAAAGCGATGACAGTAGGAAGTTTCAGGCAATCAAAATTGTGAAATCCCTGTAGATTATTGTGATAGTTGTTTGTGTTCTCGCTGTCGTTGTTGTTGTTGTTGTTGCTGTGGTTATTGTTGTTGTCGTCGTTGTTGTGCTGTTGCCGTTGTTGTTGTTACAGCTTTTACAGTTGTCATTGTTGTAGTTGTTGTTATTGTTGTCCATTTTGATGGACATATAGATTATTCACCTGGGAATGCTGCTTTTCTTTGTGTGTTTATTTATTATTTATTTGCTGTTTGTTTATGCTTGTTTGTTTGGTTGGTTGGTTGATTGGTTGCTTGCTTGGTATTTGCATGGTTGCTTGCTCGGTTGGGTATTTTTACTTTGTGTGCTAGTATTACTAAACTAACATTTGATGACTTTTTAAAATTTGCTTACTCAATAGAAATACATAATTATGTTGTAGTAGAGATATATAATAAGATTATATTAAATTTAATGTTTCTTTGTTTACCGAAATAGAAATAAATAGGACCGACAGACTAACTTTGCAATACAGATAAATAATAAGTTGACCACTTCAGATACATTATCGGTCGGTATACGTTTCGCTTTTCAACCTCCAGCGGGACGTTATCTCATTATCGGCAAGTGTCTCCAAGGATACAACTTAAATGACATGGTAACATGATTCGACTTTGTTTTAAATTTTAGTTTGGGTGTCCTTATAATATGTATATGTGTTGTGTTCTTTGTTTTTGTTTTTGTTTTGTTTGTTTTGTTTTTGTTTTTGTTTTGTTTGTTTGTTTGTTTGTTTGTCTGTTCACTTTCTTCCTATTGCTTTGCGATATTACACTGTATGGTTACCGGCTCCAAGATAAGGTGTAATTATAAACCGATTCCGTTACAGAATATTAAATAATTCTTTAATTGTTACATTCAGTTGAATTGTTATATCTGTTCACTAATTGCTGCCCAGGTCTGCAAACTCCTGGTTTCTCTTAGAAGAACGAGACAGATAATCTAGAGAGTTGGGTAGTAAGACATCAGACTATCAGACTGAACGGGCAAACCGAAACAAACCAAACTAAATGTTACAAAAAATGTCGCATATGAAATTCCTGTAGTTGTTTTTTTCTTTTTCATTTCTTTAAATTCTGTGTTATTTTGCTTATATTTTATTATTGAACAATTCGTAATTTTAGACCGACAATTTATTGGATTAGCTCTAAAAGAACCACTATAAGACCATAAAGAAACATCTTATAAATGAATGGATAAATGACCGAATAAATCACTTGTCCTGTGGAAAATTGATAAATAAATAAATGTATGAATGAATGAATGAATTTGCAAATAGCCAAATAAATAAGTAACTAAATAAATAAATAAATAGTACATAAATATTATTTCACCCATATAGCTAGCCAGACAGCTGACGGATATGCATGACAGTCGTAACATTTATCTATTTCGTAGACTATGAGTGATTTTCATTTAATATTTACGTTTCTTTCTTTCTTTCTTCCCTTCTGTCTGTCTGTCTTTATTTATTTATTTATTTATTATTTATTTTTGCACTTGTGTTGGTGTTTGATGAAAACGATACTGAAAACTATATAGAAAGGAAGAAGAAAATGTATCTCTATAAAAGTCAAAATAAGAGAGAGAGAGAGAGACAGAGAGAAAGAGAGCGAGAGATTGGCCTTTATATTAACCATTCCTTTGTGAAAACATTGCAATATGTGGTGATATATATTTCTTGTACTGCCATGCACACCCGAAAGAACTATGAGAAAAAAGATTTAATGTGAATTTGAAATACCAGTACTACAGGTCATATTCTGTAGTTTGGAAAAATAGTTTTGATGTGACTCCCCTCTTGTTCATTCACTCATTGTTCTTATTTGTAATGTTTTCCAATGGTTTGGTAACCTAACACCTAATATGACAAGGAAAATATTCTACGATAAATATAATATCACCACATATAAGGACGACTCGAGTTTTTAAAAGAATCATCATCATCATCATCAACAACAACAACAACAACAACAATATCAACAACAACAACAATAACAACAAACAACACGATTTCGCTGGATCCCAATATTTAGTTGAGTAAAAGACACACATTTCAGATATCGTGTAAGATCGACCACTGGCTCCAAAAATTGTCAACCGCACTGCGGAATCAATGGGAATTATTTTTCATCAGGTTGATTACTTCTCTTTGCCAGACACTGAACAAACTTAGTCAAGATTGAAAGATCATCGTAATATTACCTGAAACATAAAGTATGAAAACTTTCTGAAAAATTCGTTGCTAAGAGATTTTTATTTATTTATTTATTTATTTTCATGGTGATTCGGTCACAATTTTCTGTATTTAATATTTCAAATTGAAAGAAGAAAAGTGAATTTTGCCTTCTTTACATAGTTCAGCAAAATTTATGTCTAGCCAAGAGATGGAATTAGAAAAACGAGCTTTAATGAAACAGTGTTTTCGATACGAACATAACAAAGTTCATACCCGTCTCACTGTCGCCTCCCTTACGTAAAACCTGTGGACGGGTGAGCAGTTTGACAGCTCCGGTGTTAAGTGAAGGCGACACTGTAGTCCAGGCAGACTGAGTAAGCCGGTGTCAACTGGACTTCCCGACTTAATCAAGGACGTTCTGGAACTACATAAGTACCGGGCAATCCAGTGGAGTTTTGGTCCTGGGCTCCGTTACACGAACGCATGATAAACACTGGGCGCGTCTGGGTCAATAAATCTTGCGGAACAATGGACGGCTTAAGTCTATGTCCAAAACAGGAATGTCTTTAATCGATACATACGGACACATATTTGGTTGTTGGTCTGTTGTTGTTGTTGTTGTTGTTGTTGTTGTTGTTGTTGTTGTTTGCTATGGTTGTTTTTTGTTTGTTTGTTTGTTTGTTTGTTTTTGTAATGAGTTTTCAATAGTTTGGTAACCTGTGGATAGCACAACCAGAACGATTGTGCTATGAGGACTGTAATGTTACGTAATATTCAATATATATTTACTTTTATTAGACTAACTAATGCCTGGCAGTGAATAGAAAACTACTGGTTTTAGGATTAAAATGGTTAATTCATTTATATGGAGATGCGGTTATAGGTGAACAGTTGTTAAATGTTTTACTGCCTAAGAAATTCCTTACTACTTCAAATTCACGGACATTTTGTGATTTGTTTGATAATACAATGTACATGTGTAAGGATATACACATGATAGTTTGGACTGGCAATCGATTCATCGGGATCAACTGCACAGCCGTTTTCCAGAGATCGTTTCTAGCGAAATTAAACTGACTTAAAAAATGAGATTACTTTGATGCTTGAAAGAAGAGAGGAGAATTCAAAACCACTTTTCCTTTTAAACCATCCATTCCAAATGGAAGATACGAATCATTTCGTTCCCTGTAGATACCAGTCCTATCGAGGAAGACCCATATCGAGTTTTTGCTAGACATTTTCACATAAGGAGAATGGGTTAGAGACAGACCATACCGACGTGAGACATAATGGTTCTGTGTGACTGAACGGAGAGGGTTAAAAAAAGAAAAAAACCAATGATGATAAAATAAAAACTTCAACTGAATGCAGTGTAATGAATAACACATGTCAATGACACAAAGGTATGTATTTAGATAAAAATATGGGCACAGTCCAATCGTTTGACAGCTTCTTAGTGCCAGACAAGTCATTCCACAGAAGGTGAAATTATCTCTGATATCGTAACAGAAGTTCTTTCGGAGTAAATTAAACCTGGAGTTAGCACAATAGATCGGTAATGAGTGTGTGTCATGAGCCAATCTGAGTAAAATCAGCTACTGTTTGTATAGAGTAATCCTGAAATTCGACAGTTATTATGGAGCCTAACAGGATCTACATAAATCTACATACATTGAAGCAGTAAAATTAAAAGAGGCAGCACCTTTGGCAATACAGAAGTGAGTGATTATGCAAGTTACATGTTATTATCATAATGAACTAGGACATGTGAATATGGGCTAAAAGTGTAAATCAGTGTGAATGGATGCTCTGAAATAATGTGCTCAATGAACTTGAAAGAGAGAGAGAGAGAGGAGTCTTAAAAAGACAGGGGGGGGGGGGGGGATCCAAGTGAGGTGAATAGTACAGGTGGCTTCTTGACAAGATCCAAAATACTAAGTATTTACATTTGTTCGGGAGCTGAGCCGAGTTAGAGGCAATACGTAGGTTAGGAAAGCAAAATAAGCTAATCATGTCCTAATGACAGACTTCCGGCAGCAGATCCCGACCGGGACGGAGATATTTGTATTAACAGCCAAGGACCTCAGGCACGGGGTTTGTTTTCAAGCAATCCAGTGGTAAAGGAGCTGATATTTTCATTTTGTGACCAGACCTGAAACCTGATAAATATCAGAGGAGCACCCAGGGCCTGGGCGGTTACATCATGTGGGTCTTCTGTTTCTGTTACTGTGTGAAGAAGCCTTAACACTCTTTTTGCCAGGGAAGTAAAAGGAATAATTATGCATGTGAATAACAGAATCCTGAGATGGTTATAGCGTTCTTCACTCGCCTGTTTATCTGCTTTGACACTGATGAGCGTTAAGCTTTACAATCTCTTACCTCGAACAACAGAGTGCTGAAATAACTTTTGCTTGTTTGTTTGTTGTTTGTCAGATTTTGCTATACTATTTCTGCCTGCTAAGGACTCCAATACGATTTCCAGCTTCAGAATCCCCGCAAAAAATTATAGATTCAAAACTGAAATACTGCTAGATGTTCCATCGACTTATACGATGTCAAGCTGGACATTTCATAAAGTAGCCAAATAAAATTAGTTCGAAAAAGAGAGGGTTAATTCCTAATTCGGTTTTTGATTTCCAGGTTTCTTCTCTGTTCTTTCTCTCTGTATGGGTATCTCTCTCCTCGTTCAATTCTTGCACTGAAGCCACGCACTCCCTTCATCGAAGCAGATGCTTGAGTGAAACGTCCGCTAAGTGAGCTGTAAAACAAAGACTTCAGAGGTGAATAAACAACAATTTGCTCTCCCAAATGACTCCGGGGAGACAACCTTCTCCACTTTCAATTGCCGTGCGAATGGATAGGCCACACTCGCCTCAGCGGAGAGGTAACTAGAACATTGGCTCTCCTCCCCCTCCACTTCAAAGCCACAGAGGTGGCAATGCGGTGAACGCATCGGGTTCCTGCAAGCAAAATATTTAAAGTTGTTAACTTTTCTTGGAGATGGGCTTGGAGCGCTGGGCCGGCCATTACTGCGGAAATGTAAATTATTTATTTGCTACTTGAAAACGAATTTAATTTTTTTTTTTACGGGGGCCTTGGTATTAATGGTTTTGGTGGTCTTGCCTCTTGGGAACTCATTGATCACCCCCGCTGGGTCCTCACTTCCAAAGTGAATCATCGCACTATGTATTGTACTATTCACGTACAGAACTGAGGAAAGAGATAAAAGATGAACATCCTAGGATGGGGAGGGGAGGGTCAGGTATCGGTAAGGGAATGTAGCACATCACGATAGTATCAACAAGAAAGAAAGCAGCGGTGAAAATCTTGATAATTAGCCAATGTGCGGCAGGGCACCAATATGGAGAGTCTGATGGGCAGGCTACAATAGTAATTGTATGAGGGAGAAGTGGAGAGTTTGATACCTTTCACAATGATCTGTAATTATTTATTTTCTTTTTGAACCTAATCCTCTGAGAGAAAGTTTGGGGTCTGCAGGCGGAGAGACACAGTTTGTAGGAAAGTTTGTTCATAAGGGGGAAAGGTGATTTCAAAATCAAACGGTTTGGACCAATAAATAAATAAATGAAAATAAATGAACTTTAAATAAATAAATACTAAATAAACAGATATAGTAAAGAAAGAAAGAAAGACAGAAAGAAAGACAGAAAGAAAGAATAAATAAATAAATAAATGAGTAAGTAAACGAAAAAATAAATAAATAACATTGTTTGTTGGGACATTTTATTCTAGAACTTGTAAAAATCTAGGTGAGAAGATCATGGGTGAAAAGAAAAGACACAAATTAAAGTGGCTGGAGTGAATGGCTGAAGAGACAAGAACAGCAGAACAGAAGGCTAGATCGATATTTAAACTGGAATCATTGAATAGATCACAACAATTTCAGCTGGTAATCGGAGAAACAGAAAACGTTTTGTACTAATCCAAGAATAAATGGCAATCGAGCCAAAATCTTCTCCGATCCTGGCCGTGTTACTTGACCCAGTCTAAGAGCTGTTGTCCATCACGTCTGAAAACCTGTCAGAAACTAGGACACCATAATCTAAATTTGGCAGCCACCTTTGTTCCTATCGTAATCTTCGCGTATGCTTGGACCTTTGTACCCTTTGAACTTTAAGACTTCGGTTTAACCATTAACCAGTGACTCCATCTGGCATCTTTGCTTTGTCTTCCACACACTGTTCTTCCTTCCAATTGTCTTGCCGTATTGTTATGGAGCTTCCAGCTTTCCTGTCTATCAAATCTGAAATAATATCTTTTTTTTTTTTTTAAAGAAATTATTTCATTGTTCGTTCGTTCCTCTCCTCTGACTGAGAGCAATTCTATAAAGTTTGGCTTTAAAACTGTCTATAAATATCATAATATAGAATCGGTTTGCTTTGTCTCTTTCCATTGTCACATATGATCATAGCAGTACAAATCGGCGGTGAGAAAGAAAGTAGAGTAGTATGCAAACGTTTGCAAGGTATGAGTCTTGATGGGTTACAATGGCTGAGGGCAGATCAGGTGACAAGTCGCCCTAGTAAACGGTGCTGTCAAAAGTAAATCCACGACTTGTTATTACTCATTGATCAGTATAAATTCACACCTCGGAATCCATCCATCCATCCATCCATCCATTAATCCATCCGTCCATCCATTAATCCATCCGTCCATCCATCCAGCCATCGACAATCAACTATATCTCGAACTGTAAAGGGTTAATGCATCACTGCCCTACGTATTTCCATTCTATCACAACAACGGACAGACAACCTACGCAAGATGTGGTCTGGGCCCACCGTGATTCTCTCCCCTGACAACATTGGCAATGACCCCATTTTTCTCTCTCTATCTGGCCTGTCCGTCGTCCTAATCCGCGACTCTCGGCGCGTCTGGGAGCTGTGGACGCCTAGTGCCAATCTTCCGGCCCGCCACCCAGGCTCATGTCAGCCGGCCTAAAGCCCTCTTTATGCCACCCCGACCGCCAAGCGTCCAGGAGGCCAAAATTTTCCCCTCTCCCCCAGTCTTTGACTCCGCTACACCGTATCTCGAGAAACCTCTCGCCTGGCTTGTTATAATATCTTTTACCTGGTTCTAGAAATCATTCCGCTTGCCAGGTCCGGTTTGGCTTAGAGTCCGGTCAGTCCGTAGCGTGGACACGTCTGTGGTTATGGAAAGGTCCGCATACCCCTAAGACCAGAGACTGACCAGGACTGAGGTGTTACGTGGCCGACACCTGAGGGTGCCATACTGGCGGCTCGGTAAGTACAACCATCAGGTTGTCCAGTCTGGAGGCGAAACCAAGCTATTGGCGTCCGCTAAACTCCTTGTGATGCCTTCCACATCTTTCTCAAAGATGTTACGAATGGACGCCTAAGACATTCTAGATCTAAATCCGGATTTGGCTCTAAGCCGGTGATTGGCCTGGAAATTTGCCATAATAAATAAATGGGAAATGTCTGACGAATGTCTGCATCGAATTGACGTGTGGAGCCAATATTCTGTGCCTCTCACATACGTGCTGTAAAAAGTTGGTATAACGTAAAGGATTTGAGCAACAGAACACTGGGCTATACGTGTCAACATTATACGACTTCATGTCAGAGATTAAAAAGGAGTACAAATATATATATTTGCATCTTGTAAGCATCTTGATACAAGTTCTCGCAAATGTAGTGACACGAAAAGTGAAACATAATGGCAAACTTTTCACATGCCACATCAGTATATATATAGTGGTTTTTGCTGAAAAAAAAATCCGTGAATGTGTTATAACGGATTTATAGTATAGCACTGTAATCATACAACGATTTTGAAACATAACGTTTCATTTTGCGAGCTAATAATAGTTTTAATCTAGCAGTCTGGAGATGTAATGAACTAATGCAAAATGAATGGAAGGAATTGATAATAATAAAACTTTGATAAGCCAGCTTGAAGTACAAAATGACAAGTAAAGTATAATTCAAAATACGGACCAGCGATTTCAAAGGAGAAAAATTCAAGAACAAAAGCGAAACAGCACGTGCTTTTTATAAAGGCAGGGAATTATCCTAACAGGATAAACTTAACTTTCAACGGGATAAACTTAACTTTCAACGCTGGATTTTGATAACGTTTCCGAGTCCTCTGATATGCCTTGTGTTGATAATCAATATAAGAATGAAAGAGAATTCTTGATAAAGAATGAATGAATTAAACATTAATTCGTAATGTTAAAGCCAATAAGCCAATTTTGACTAAAGCAAAGCTATTTCTGATGTCCATAAGATACACCTTTAACAACTCCTAAATATATTCATCTCACTAGGCACAGTACAATCGTAATCGTGCTGCTGCGCGGTTAAATCCCAGCACACACAAACAATCAAGATGTACTGTTCTGATTTTGGAGCCAGTCACACCAATCGTTTATCATAACTTTGTTCCCGCGAAGGTGATGCGATATATATACTTCAGAAGGGCTTAGGTACATGAATTTGAGCAATGCAATGAACAGTGGGGGAAAGCGTTTAACCCCAGTCAGAGTGATCAAGAATCAGTGACTTTGACGATGACCCTAACATGAAATACATACTAACATATGGCTTGTGTGTGCGTGAGTGAGTGTGACAGTATGTGTTGCATGGTCTGCCTGAGGGCATTTACACGAGACCTCACACGGCTCAGTGAGTTAACAGTGTCCATCCGCTTGATTGGTCACTCTGTGTCCGGCAACACTTGCAACTGTCAGCTATCACTACTTCCGCCCCGTCACCTCTGACCTGCTGGCTTTGTCAGCACCGATGTCTCCCCTCTGTGGGGCTGGCGCAGTCCCAAGTTGTGATTTCTTCTCTTCCAGGCGAGTTGTCCGGCCTAGTTTTGGTTTCATTCTTTTTATGCTATGTCTGTTTCATTATTTAATTATTTATGTATTTAATTAATTAGTAAGTTAGTAAGTGAGTGAGCAAATAAGTAAATAAATTAGTTAGTTAATTCATTGGTCGCTTACTTTGTTTGTTAATTTGTTAATTAATTAGTTAGTCAACTAGCTCTTTATTGTTTATTTATTTATGCTTTCCGTTTTCAAAAATTTATTTTAAAATTGATAATATAACTATATCAATTTCCATGTAACACCTCACCATTCGTTTCTCATCTGCTACGTTATGAAATTGCCAAAAACAGCAAAGTTTTAGATGAAGACTTACCATAATCATCTTCATCATATAATGGTGCAGTGCTTTAAGATGTGTGATGCTCTGATGAAGTACCGGATAGGCTCGAAATTTTGTCCCCCCCCCCCCCCCCCCCCCCGCCGATACATACATTTCTATTAATTTAATCGGACTGAAGTCTTCAAATTTGTGGATGGTTTATTTCCCATTTAATGCATCGATTTAGCTGGCGGCCAACTGTGTCTCTGTCTTAAAATTTAGGACATTGCTACAAATGCTGATAACGACGACTATGATAATATATTTTTCATATGTTAATACTTTCTTTCTACACATTTTGTTACGTGTTTATATTGACCTGCTGGTTTGCTTTCCGGTTAGACAGTCTCTATCTTGTATGAGATAACCGTCTTTAAGTGGCTGAAAGGCGTACCATAATGTCTGTGTTGTATTCAGGATATTTCTATAAAGTGATGAAATTACCACGATAACGACGATGTCGACGATAGACTAAGCTCACCAAACCTTTCTCTACTTTGACATGAGCAAAGAATGCATTTGCTCGCCCGTCTACAACGATTTGTCTGATTTCACCGGTTTAGACCCATATAATTGAGAAATATATGGGCTAGAGATATGGGGTGAGCTAGGAGGGAAGTTTGGTTGGGGGGGGGGGGGAGGGAGGGCATTGAGGCATACGACAAAGTAACATTTGCCAAAAAAGAAATCTGTAAAAGGCTTAGTTAGGATCGCGCTCCGTCTAAGTTTAGTCTTGCGTTGAAAATGCTAAGCCGAACTAGATATTCTTATAATAACAGTATCCACACCATATCACTCCATGAGCTCCCAAACGCCTTTCTTTTACTGGTTCACACTGTCTACTCTTTGATAATATGAAATTCACCGACGATTTTTGTAATAATGGTAGATGATAAACATCCTCTGAGCGAGAGAGAGAATGACAGAGAGACAGGGGGATGATATGGACAGAGAGAACGAGAGAGGTTAAAAAAAAAGAGAGAGAAAAATAACAATGAGCATTCAATAATGTACATCGGTATCCTACATACAACAGACATTGAACACTGTATCATAAATATATTGTATCTATATACACATACAAGGACACACATATACGTGGAGAGAGAGAGAGAGAGAGAGAGAGAGAGCGTGACCGACTGTGCCTGAACTTTCCCTTAACTAGTTCACATTTACTCCCTGATCAAATCATCAGATTTCACTAATTGATGATGATTGTGAGGATATCGTTCTGATAACCATCGACTGTGGCGGCAACGGAGTATGACAGAAGGAAGGAGTGTGGGAAGGAAAGAAAGAGAGAGACAGAAGAAGAAGAAAGCACAGATAAGTTAACAGAAAAGAGACAGTGGGAGTGTGCAATGGGAGAGGCAGAGAGAGAGTGTGTGTGTGTGTATGTGTGTGTGTGTGTGTATGTATGTGTACGGGACAGAGAGAACGGGAGAGAGAGAGAGAGAGAGAAAGAAAAAGAGAGAAAAGGAGTCAGAGGAAAGAGATGAGAGAAGAAAAGTGTAATTGTGTATGTGCGTTTATGTGTGAGGAAGAGAGAGAGAGAGAGAGAAAGAGAGAGAGAGAGAGACAGAGAGCGAATAGTAACCAAGAAAAGTAAAGGAGACCGTGGTCTAATGAAGTTAGAGAGGAGAGGAAAAGACAGATATATCACAGAAACCTGCCTTCTTTTTGAGAGAAGGAAACTTTTTTTTTTTTCATTTAACGTTTCTCAAACCCCTCTCTGGAAAGAAAAAGACGGAGAGGGAGAGAGAAAGAGAGAGATAGGGTGGTAAAGAGGAAAGCATCTGCAGCACTGATGGGAGGCCTGTGTATTGGGGGGGACATGACTAAGTACTGAGAGTAGAGAAAAAGGCACAGCAGATAAAAATCAGCGAATGTCACTTGCATAAAGTCTACATTGACATACATGACATACAAGTTAATGAGGCTCTGACGTAGACCTGTAGTCTGGGAATGGCGGTGCAACATACACAGTGACACACACTGGCATTCCAGGAGGGACTGATGGAGCCGTTCTATTGTTACCCTGACACTGTCATTAGGATATCACAGCTTCATGATTTTCTCACACTACATGTTCTTTCTTTCTCTCTCTCTTTCTTTCTTTCTCTCTTTCTCTCTCGCCTTCTTTCTGTCTTTTCCTTCTTCCTTTCTTTTTTCGTTCTTTCTTTTTTCTTTTGGTCCTTTCTTTCTTTTCTCTTTCTTTATTTCGTTTTTTTTCTCTTCCTACTTTTCTTCCTCGAAACCACTCTCTGTCTTCCATTCTTTCTCAAATGAACTTTCTCTTGTCTCTCTCTCCATGTAACATGCAGGAAGAACTACTTATCGACAGTGTTATAACTTCCGAGCTCCTAAATCACCAGTATGTACATAGCTTGTCCACACTAGAGACAAACCAAACCACCACTAGCACGACCACCACTCACTACAATTACTACCACCACCACGCAAAGCACTTTGACCAACGCTCCCTGGGATAAATTCGCTAGAGGATTCGATAGGAGTCTTAATAATGTGTTCAATTTTTGAAAACTTCTGTTTCGAGAAAATCGATATGTAATTTTTGCGAGCTCTCTTTCAATAAATGCCCAGCAAACTACAACTTTTTTCAGAGAATCAAGTTATGCCATAGGTTGTCTCGTAATACTATGAAAAGTTACTATATCTGAAAAGATCACACACACACACACACACACACACACACACACACACACACACACACACACACACACACACACACACACAC
>JBCEWB010348029.1:0-21407 GCA_039654565.1 Peronia peronii | reverse complement strand
TGTCTGTCTGTCTGTCTATCTATCTATCTATCTATCTATCTATCTATCTATCTATCTATCTATCTATCTATCAGTCTTTGCTTCTATGTTTTTGGCAGCATCGGTACGCTAACAGCCAATTCATTTGCCAGCGACAAACTAAGTAAGGGTCGGCAATGGTCTGCGTCTACAGGTGAAGATGCACATTAGTTACACACTTATTTCCCCGGGCTCTTCAAGCCTGGCTGGATTCTGACGTCGTGGTGTCCAGTCGCTCGTGTGGAATGTGTATCAGACTCGACGTTTCCATACGTGCTTTCATTAGAACCGTCGTTTCGCTGATTGTCCGTGGGAACACATTCTAGCTCTGCACTGTGTTACCGAACCTCTGGAGAGAGAAGGGGAAGGACGCGGGGGAGGGGGGGGGGGGTGAGGGGGGATGTCATTGAGGCAGAAAATATCTCTGACAACATTCCCCTAGCTTTTACTAAGTGAGAAGATCCTGAGATGGACATATGTAATTATACAATAAATAGAATATAATTTTGCATGGTGCATATATCTTGATAATCTGCCTTCATATTAACAGATCTGGATCTTCAGTCTCAGCATTATTAACACGTGCATTTTTAATGAGCCCTGACAGACTATCGGAGAGCCGATATTTCTGTAGGGATATTTGCTCGAGCTCAAGATGTTAAAGACAACATGTATAATATTTTTCAACTCTGCTTTATTTTATTCAAAGAGAAATTTTAAACACAACACACAGCATCTTTGATCAGGTTTGGAACCTTGACAGTTTAAATTGTTTATCTTAAACTAAACCAAACAATTGTAAGAAATAATAAAGATCAACAGGAGGTAAAAACGTGATGATGATGGATTTCTTCAATTTGTCTTTTCTCCATTCTTTGGCGATGTCGTTCTGCAGAGTGGCAGCTGCCCAGCTTTTATATATATAATTTTTTTTTCCAGTGAAGCTGTTTACGAATATCGCGAACGACAGCAAGATATCACCGCTATCTGAGTTTGCTGCTAATTGTAGTTGTTATTATCTATGACTAAATGTGATTGACTGGCGAGGTGTTTCCAGATTCAGGTCTTTTTTTAGCTCTCCTTCTCTTGCTCTGTTGTATGTGTGTCGCTGTCTATTCTAATTTGGCAATATGGAATATCGTTTTTGTCGTATTATATTTTGTTAAGTATTATATAAAAAAAACATATTATGCCGTTTCCCCGTTAACATCTCATGCCTCACGTTCGTCTGGTTTTGTCTAATCCCCAGAATGGAAGGTCTGATTGATTCTCTCAACAAGGACAAATGGCAGGAGGTCACAATGGCCGACAAAACAGGTAAATGTTTTACCTAATTATTAACAGCAATAACAGATATTAAAGGAGCTACCTGCATGCAGAAGAATCTGAGATATTATGGTGATCATCAGAGACAATCCTGGGCCACTGAAAGTTTATAATTGTCTTAAATACAACTTGCAATTCCACCCTCGGAAATGAACTTGTCTTAGCAGTATTCAGAACTTGGCAGTAGCATATACGACATTAATTTAGGCGTCCCAAAAGCCCATCTGAGATTACCTGTGTGTCGAATTATTCATTGAATGATCGATTATCAAACATGTCTGTTACATTCACACCAATATGATACCCCTAGCATCAGATCCTAAATCTCAGCTCGAAACTTTAGAAATGGCACATGTTGTATGTTGTATATATGTGTCGCTGACAGTTATCAACAGGGGGAAGTAAACAGAGAAACATTGAGAACTGTAAGAAAGAGAATGAACATTCAAGACGACGAGCAAGTTTCTTTTTGACGGATAATTGAATTCTTGGCTAACAAAGGTACCTTAAAGACCTGTTCTACAATACTTTGAAAACCTGCATTTACACTGACATAAAAAAAAAAAAAAAGCTGAAATGATATGGTCATGCGTCTCCTCCATCATAACTTACACAAATCATTCTGCAAAGCACTTTAAGAGCCCTCTGTTATTGAAGTAGATGGCAGGAGTGATGGAAGACTACATCTGCATTTATGGAAACGAATAGGATTGGCTGAATTTCTTAGGTTAGGACATAGAGGATTGAAGAAAGTTTGTGGCCTCTGCTTCACAAGGGCCCCTACGACAAGTGGTGTGAGATATTTCGAAAATAAAGGAATTAAGAAGAAGTATCTATGAGTAAAATGGTGGCGTAAATTTAGAGATGACAAAACTATATTTCCCTCGTAAATTAAAGGTACTTAAACATCTTGTTTCTCTTCTCGTGGTTTTCCAATGTATAATTTATTGGTGAATATGATAAATGATCGCCAGAACGCTCGAGCCTTACAACGATTGGAAGCGAAAGAATCAGGAGATAGAAGCTCTGCGCGATGGATAATCAGACCCTTGAACAGAACAAAAAAGAATGTATAGGAAATGCGCCATTGTAAGGGTGAAAGTCATTCTCAGCGTCTTTGATAATATTTTCCTGTATTTCTTGGCGCATCGCTAAAGTTACAAGGACGGCATCCCCATCAATCACTGTGAGCACCTGAGCAGAATATGGCAGGGGCGTTATATGCTGGTGGATCTGTCTAGTGTAACAGGCACAAGGCTTAGTCTGAGTTATTCCAAGCATATCAAACCCAAGCACTAATGGTTACACGAACAGTAACAGGACAGGGCAAGAAATAAATCATGTTCTAGCTAGAAAGTTGATCGTCCAAGACTGTACGAGGGTTCCCATGACCATCACTGACAGTAACTGCGTCCGTCCTAAAAAGAAGAAGAAGAAGAAAAGGGAATTGTGTTCTTTGCAATATAACCTTCACCAGTGAAATATGAGAACTAATATTAGTTTGTTAGCTCTGGCTACTGCACATCTTTTGTTTCAGGACGACAAGAATCTCAGACAGGCTACTATAGCTTTTGCTCAAGAAGAACATAAACATAAACACACACTAATGCAGCGTTATGGATCTCCGGTCATCAGGAAAGATCAGATCCAGTTATTGCCCTCAACACAATAAGAAAACGTAAAGACAAATACTCTGGCCTGGATGGGTTTCAAATAACTGCCAAAAGCCATAATAAGCAGTCTGCAAAAATTATGGACTTTGATGAAAGCCTGGAGATATTTTTCATTCTCATGGTTAACTTATAGAAAATTTGTCCTACAGTTTCACTATATTACTTTCACAATTAATTATTGTGTCCACCAATCGCTGTATGTCTACGAATGTCTTCGTAGCAACATATTTTATAGGGAAACTGACAAACTGAAGAGAATGGCGTTTCTGACAACGGCAAACTTCCATGAATTTGAACTGTGTTAGCAGTTGATCCTGAACGGGAAAACTGAGAATGGACGTCCAGAATGAAGACCGGAGATAAAGCATGGCGGGCAAAGAAGAAAAGAGAGACGCGGCCAGCAGAGATCAGAACATTATGGAAAAAAATGATAATCTCAGAGAAAAGAAATGAAAGAGGCCACGAACCAACAGAAGAATTGGAAGAAACAAATGGAAAAATGAAAAAACAAACAAACAAACAAAAAAACAAACGTGTGTCACAAATTCTATGGGGATTTATGACGCGTATCTTTACCTCCAGATTTACTGTTGTGGGTTTACAGATATAATATACAAAAAGCTGTTCCTGACTTATATGTATGTTCCTATTTTGGGACCTAAACCGATAGAGCGAATACCTAATTACATAGCATCGCTGCCGATAGGCCGTATTTACTTGAACTAGGCATTCAATTATTATGGGAATATAGAAGAATAGCTGGTCCCTTTGCCTCTTTTATAATTTAAGCTTTCACCGCTCCTTTTGTAGGGTTTATCTCAGCTTTTTCTTCCCATATCCTGCCGGGCCATGACAAAAATAATAAATTTGCTCTTTCTTTTCTGACCCACTCTTTTCGCCTGTCTTCTCTCTTCTCTCTCTCTCTCTGTTATATTCTGTTTATCTGTCTACACGCCTATTTTCTCACTCTTCCTCAACGGTTTCCTGTCACCTTTTGACATTAGGAAAGCAGATTTGCAGGTGTTGTCGAACTTTGACCTCATTTTTCTGGTGAAACCCGAGATGAATAAGTATCAGCCAAATGTCAAGACACTGACAGGAATGTTGGTTTGGTGCTGGAAATCCCTGCTGAGCAACGTGTGATCGTGACCACTGTATTATTCTTACACAACGATCTGAGGCTCGAAATTTGTCCCAATGCCAGTGAGGAAAGAAGGACGGAAAGAAGCATATAATGGTCATTTCATTACCCCCCCCCCCCTCCCCCTCCCCATTCGAAAGCAAAAAATAGCGAGATATAACAGCAGCGGGCAGAGAAGATGGTTTGTTGAACAAGATATAAAATAAATATATGTTTTTTTTTTAAATGGGCTAATCAACATTTTGCTCTTGTAAAATAAAACAAATAAAACAAGTAAACAAAAGGAATAAGTGACCTCTGTAAGCAGAAGTATAACAATGTTTTATCTTAGAACTACAGGCGAGATTGCAAATGATGAACTATCTGGAGTTCATGTGTCAACATGATAAAGCCTAAGGCACCAAGTAAACTTTCAAACTTCTAGTTTGCCCCTAAGAAAACATATTATCATATCTTAATTTTAACAGTCGCTATCATCTATGGGTTACTTTGAGCATGCACTCAGAAAAGAAGAGAACTTTCGGCCATGGATAAGATTTCCGTTCTAGAAGCAACACTGGAACTCCAAAATGCAGAGACAACAGGAAGTGAAAGAAACAGAAGATAGAAATCCTGACGAATGTGCTTCTGTCGAACGTGATCGGTAACCTGAAGCCTCTGCTCCTGCCAATTACGTCACTGTTGTTGTATATAAGAGGAAATTCGAGTGAAAATATACAAACTGACTTGAGAACTCACTTACTTTCTTTGTTACTACACTTTTATCTGCATTTATTTGCGTTGGGAAGAAGACCAAGACAGCCTTCTGGGTGTTTCGAAGTCTAGAAGGCTATACTGAAACAATTGAAACTGATTAGAGAAAAGAACAGCAAAGTCATACCCTGGTCAAAGAAAGCAGCTATTTTTTCCCACAAAATCTGCTCTTCACGTTGCAGTTCTCCGGCCGCTCACTCTATCACATCTCGTTTATGGAGTGACATCTCCATCGTCACCGCCTCTGTGATGTCGGCGTTTATAATGCAAGTTGATGCGTGGAATCTTATCTTTAATATTTTTAAAAGAGAGTGCAATAAATACTGTGCAAAATCAAAACCACCTTCCATTCCTTGTATTTTTTAAAACTTCACTTTCCTATGTGCTCTCCTCTCATCTCTCTCAGCCATAGGTTTTATACCCCCACTACAGCATAGTTTTCTTTCCGAATGGAATTGCACTGTGATGGCTATCCAAATCCAGAAAAATAGACCTTTTAGAAAATAAACATGCTTGTATCAACGTTTCCGAAATCTTCGAAGACATTCAAATAAAGCAGTTACTCGTCTTGTTAATATTATGACCTGTTGTTGTTTGTTGTTGTTGTCCTTGTTGGTGTCGTAATTTGAAAACAAAAACTAAAACAAAACAAAACAAAACAAAGAAAAAACAACAACAACAACAAAAATAAAACTGTCACAATAATAATTTTTATTTCATTGACTGAGTTAGGGAAAAAAAATGACTGAGTTAGGAAAAAAAACAAGAACTAAGCATAATGTTTGTAAGTGTGTGTGTGTTATTATTACTTAGCTGAGTTTAAGTCTTTCTATACATAAAACATAGATTGTCATCAGCATGAGGACTCAATTCAATTTTGACTAGTCTCTGAGAAGGGCCCCTATGTTACAACATGAAGAAATGTATCATCAAGAGCTAAATCGTATTTATTGTCCTTACTGCAGATGACTTTATCGAATACCACGTCAACCCACACGCCCACAAGAAGGTCAACGACACCACCTTTTGCTACATGATCGAAAGCGACAACGTTGACCCCAAGAAAGTCACTCTAGAATTCGCTACCAAAGATCCCATCAAGAACGTGGCCCTGCTGGAAATCCGACTCAATGCTGAGGACAAAATCACAGGGATGGACCTGGACGGGGATGTGGTGGTCCTAAAGTAATAGACCCGCCCATTTCCTCCTCACGCCATTCATAGAATTTATTTTATTATGTGAATCAACTTAAAGATGTTTGCTCTTTTGCCTAACGGAAATGCTATGTCCTATGCCATGTTCACAGAGCATAGCTGCTTCCTTATCTCTTTCTATCCTGTTTACCTGTCTCTCAATCATTATTTACCTCCTTGATTGATGTGTTTCCATAACATGATTTTGTTTATTGTTGTGGATGCCTTATTAAAAAAATAATTATAAATAAAATTGTTCAAAATGAATTAATATATATTCTGACTTGCTGAAATCTCCTCTCTGAGTTTCTTTTCATTTTTGCTTTGTTCACATATTTAAAATGGCAAAATACGTTTCTGTGAGTATTTCAATGACTTGAGCAAGTGGTAGGCCATTCTTAACATACTTCACACCTATTGCACAGAACACTATGCCAGATTAATTCCCACCATGAAAGGAAACAAAAGTATGAGCTGACAGAATATGCCGGAGACCGATGAGGGCGAAAGGCGAGCTGGTCGAGCCCTATCGATGTTTACCAGAGTTGGTAAAGAGAATGAACTTAATAATAAACAACTGATGTTTTGGCTGCGCATTATTAATTGACATAACATAGTGCACTCATCTGGTATTAAAATAAGATTTGTTTGTTACTCTTTTCTCATCACGGTCATGTGCGTTCATCTCGGCATTCCAACAAATAAACAAAAATATCGGTAAAATGAGCGACATAAACCAATACAGATGTTTTTGCTTAGGAAGGACAAACAACAACAGCAGCAATAACAAAACATGTAAACAAAGAAGAATTTTACGTGCTGACATAACAAATAAAAATCATAATGTATGAATTTTTTAAAAATTCTAGTCTTTTTCAAGCTTCTTTCTCATAAAAAATAAACATTACCAAGGACATCAACGTCTATGCCGCCAAGCAGAAAGTTCTCAAAAAAAATGTCATTCCATGGTAATTGAGAGATTATGTCATTATAAAAAGAAATATGTTCATTTACCGCCGTAAAAAAAACAAAAAAACAAAAAAAAAAAAACTTAAATTATAAGCAGTTACTCTTCGGGAAAAAAAAGTTAAAGCAGTCTTTATGATTAGCACTTTTAGCTACACACCGGTTGCAGACTTACATAAAACTCCATGTGCGCTTTTGTAAATCATAAAACATGATCGAATGTTGAAGTTTGAAAATTATCTCCACTGTCACACGAACGCGGCAAAAAAATCCTTTAGAACTGTCAGTTGATTCCTAGTTAATGCAATATGTCTGAAATAGAAGTACACTCATACACGGCTTTTGCTCTTGTGCTTACAATATCTTGGTATTGATTCTGGGCCAAACGTACTTGATGGCATGACACGTCTTGCTGGTCAAGTATCGGGTTTTTGTACCCCTTCACTGCCATATAAATACACTGCTATACATGGAACTTTGACGAAAAATACATAGAAATACATGTACGTACACGTACATAGAAGTTAAAAAAAACATACATATTCCACCGCATTATGAGCGGTACAGTGAAAAGAAAAGAAGAAAGAACAGAAAAGAAAAAGAGTAAAAAAAAAAAAAAGAAGAAAAAGAAAGAAAACAAAGACATACACAGAAAAAATAAAAACAGAACCGACATTTATATTGCAACTATTGCGTATGACCATCCATGTAACAGTTAAAACATGTCATCATAACGGGATTTCCATCAAATGCCTTATTACATTATGGAAATCTTTATTTGCCTTATCTTCACATTCAACTATATTATGACTTTTTAAACGCAGTGGCAGCAAGATGGCCGTCAGATCGTTGTTTCCCATATCTGTTGCTGTAATTTTTGCATGCTCGTGAGTTTGATGTAGGAGAGTTATTTCCCCTTAGAACCATAGATTATCCATTCCTCCAGTGTTAATAACCTCCCTTTCACAAACCGACTCAGTATTGTTGAACCCTGTCCTTCTTACTTCCCTTGTCCACGTGTGTCCGCTTTCATTATGACCGTTGAACTTGTGTGCAAAGAATGCTATTTATTTTCATATTTCATCATTACATTTATTGTCAACTGAATTTTCCATACATAACTATGTGCCATCTTCACAATCATCGTTTCACGAATTCATGTTTTTAATTTATTTCATTTATAATCCATCTTGATATTATTTTTCAAATATGTTTTGTGGTATCTTCTAGAATTAATTCTTTCGTTTTAATTATGTTTGTCTTATTTAACCTTACTTTTTTGATATGTGATGGCTAACGAGATAAACATGATGCAGCTGTTATGCAAACAATAAATCTCAGCCAATTTTTGTTTTTCTTCTTTCGTTTTTTTTTTTTTCACTTCTAAAATGAAAAAAAACAACAGAGTTTTACAATTAAAATCCGGGTTGCATTGACCCAAAGATTCCATTGTTTTCTTTAGGCCAAAGAACTTACGAAATAAGCTGATGATGGAGTTTTCATCCTTGACTTTGTCTAGAATGATCTGATAAAATAACTGCGTCCTATGTAAAAAATTGAGGTATCCGACGAGGATCTAAGAGCTTGGAATGAAGCAAGTATTTTTTTTTTTTTTACAGAAAATTTGGTAACTTAAGGCGAACAAACAATGATTTTTCCTTTTTTTTTTCTAACTGGAGACCCTTGCCTTTGTGACTTGTCCGACATGAAATAGACCAGAGGTCGCTTTCAGATAAATTAATTGGAAAACTCTTTGATGTGTAAGTGGTTCAACTGGATACCTGAGTTTTTACCGCCAGTCTGTTTTCTTAACTACTGTGTTTTGCATTCTCAAGAAGCTACAGCACCGAATTTTAAGGCACCAAATTTCACTAATTTCTGAATTTAAATTTGACTGGAAAATTGAACGATGTATGCGTTTTTGCATTATTATTGATAAACAAAAGACCAGCCAAAACTATCGACCTTTGCAAGCGAAAGAATTACACAGGGGAGATTATTTTTTTTTAATGTTCTAATGGAAAGATCACGCACAGTTACTTCCCCCTTCAAGTGTCCAGAGATGGCCTTAAAATTAATTCATTTTCATGAAGAAAAAGTACGTTTTTGTCTTTGGTCACCAGGCATGATCAAACTAAACAGGTGATAATATCGTGATTATATCAAATCATTTCTCGTTGAGCCTGATCAAAGTGTCCCACATCCCGTTGATTGTCTCAACAATCAATTACTCCTGTTTATTTTTGTCCCCCCTTTGCTCTCGCGTTCTTTTTCAGTAACCACCTCTTCGTGAGCTCGAATTCCAGATTCACATTATGATGGTGCAACACCTAAATAAACCTGAAGGGCAGCTCTAGACCTGCTATCTGTTATCCGTCCCCAAGTCTGCAAGACGGGCTGAGGAAGTGTCACTTAATGATCCGGCAAACAGCTCTTGCTCTCGCTGTCTCTCAAATTTGTGTAAAAATCTCTTGTTTTTCTGGTCTCAGTATGCTCAGTAATGCTTAAAGGGCACTGTACACTTGCAATGATGAAAGGATTATAAATGAATAACGGATATGATACAATACATGGAAGATAAAAAGGAGGTACCTTTATAACGTGGCAACCTTTGAGTTCCCTGTAGTACAGACTCCATTCAAGTCATGGCCTATAGACGGAATCTCGCTGATCTCTGACAGTTGCACATAGGTCTAGGCTCAGTCATTTCCCCCCTCTCCATTCTGACTCCCTCAGGGCGTTGCTAAGCCTTAGCCTTCTGCCTTTAGGGATAATGTCGTCCCATCACTTTCATTTTTTGTCTCTCCTCCTTTTTCTCTCCTTCCACTGTGCCCTGCAGGATTGTTTTGACAGGCCCTGATGATATTTAGATTTGCCCAAAACACTTCACTTGGCTGCTCTATGCCCACACGACATAAGAGGATAAAATTTTAAAAAGTCACATTAGGTCTTTGAAAATTAGATTTGGATTACTTCCGAAGTTAGGCAGAGATAGCCTTTCTTTGATGCATATGAAAGTGAGATTATTTGTAAATATCTTCGTTGTTTAATGTCAAAACACAAACACCAATCAATTTGATCTTTTTGTCAACGTCTTCCATTTAATAGCGTCATAGATTTTGTCCACCGGATAATATTTTTTTTCAAATTTATTTTGAGAAGTCATTCACATTTTAATCTCATGTGAGATTGTCAAGAAGACAAGTTTCTTTTTTATGGGAAATTGAACAATGAACGGTTTCAACATTAGAAACAAGGATCAGTAAAAATAGGTTAAAGAAATTGACGGTTCTGACGTTTTAGCCACAGGGTTCTTTGACAAAAGCATTTGACAGATGAAGATTTTCAGTCTTCCATTTTTCTTATATTTATTGAACACATCTAAATCTATTTCTAATTAGCCTGGGATCCGATATGACCTTTCTGTGTATACAATCATTTTAATTTGTGAATTGGAGTGGATTTTGTGATGGATGTGACTGCTCCTCCCCCAAAACCCACCCCCCTCCCCACCCTCTTCCTCCTCATCCCCCACCCTGTTTGTTTTTATTCAATGTGCTCCTCCACCCTTCCCCCCTTTTTTTTCTTTTAAAATATCGAACTTAACAAAATGGAAACTACATAAATATCTTGTAACATTTGGATCTTGACGCATGATAATGACTGGTTATTCACTTGCATTAAAAACTGTGTTGCCAAATAGTCGGTGCTTATCCTTTGTTATTTCACGTTGACCCTAATATCTGTCAACCGTTTTTGTACTGTCTGGCTCTGGATTATTTAATCTGTGCCTTGTTTCCTGTGCGAGTACGTGTGTGCCTGTCCTTGTGACCGTGATTTTCCAGTTGTGATTTCCTACGTCTGTTCCACTGCATGCATGCTATCAACACATACCAAATATCCTCAACAATTTTCATTCTTTTTTTTTTTTGAAATTAAAAGAATTTTTTAACATAAATTTCTGCAAATCGTAACTTGCTTTTGCAACCCAGGTTTGCACCACTGTCACAGTTAGGTAAAAACTGGTAAACAAAACCGTGCTTCAAATCATTGTAAAAATATTATGTGTTAGGATAAGTTCTTTTGTAATATCTAAGCTCAAAAAGCCATGTATCGTACAATTGGCCTTATTTCCTTTGTTGCAAACAATATATGTTCAACAAATATCCATGCGTCATAAAGAAAGTGTCACCTAAATAGAAGACACTGAGAACAATCAAATTTACTCTCATGAGAGATAAAAATTTCCCTAATGGATATTGATACTCTGAGATAGAAGCCATTGCCTAATGTTTATGAATCTCCAAAAAGTGGCCTCATTCAAGTTTCTCAATAAATCTGTACCAAACCACACTTCTTTTCAGCCATCGATCAAGTGAAACCTTCTGTTTAGTCTTGTTTTTGTACTCTGTTTTTTGTAACTTTCTCTTGCCATAGAGCTCTCTCATTGCCAGTTGTGATGGACAATGTCACAGTGTCAATTTTGAGGCATTTTTGTTTCAGTAAATTAATGTCCTCATTTTAACAGTGAGAACTCATTTAATAGTTGATGACAGTCTTACTGAAACATTTGCTTAGTCTTGCTATGACCAAAAGTTGATAGTGATATCTCAGTATTACAAACAATTTATGATACATCTCAGTAAACTATGATGCTTATTGCTGTAGTTGAACTTAATTGCATATTGAGAAGATCGTTGCAATATGGGCATCCTTCAGGTTACTATATTAGAGAGAGTAAAAACCTCTGAAGTTGATCTAGCTGTTAATGAGTCAGCCACTTGATTTAGATGAGAATTTACGCGTGCAGTTTCTGATTACTAAGCTAAAGTTAGACCTGAGCAGATCTCCATGAAGTTGAATTATTGGCAGGTTTAGAATCCAAAATTTAGATGTCAATATCTGGATGTCTAAATCTGGATTTGGATCTTTACAATGATCTTTACCGTCTGGAAATATTTTGCCAACGCCATGTCAGAGAGACCAATGCTCTATTAAACATTTAATGTGCTATCGCACAATGAAATCAAATTATAGTAATGCATGTATCCACTCACTCATAATATGCAGCCACATTATCAACAAAGTAGCTAGTACTTATCCCAAGATGCCAATCCCAATGCCAAGCAGGATGGCTACAAGAATGTCAAGTGTATAACATTTGCGGATATGAACAGGAAGGTATTCAAACACATGATAGAAACATTAAATAAATAATAAACGTTTATATTAGTCATTTTACATCCATGCTTGTTTTTTAAATAATCATCATTCATCAAGTATCAAAAAGTATTAATCTCTCAATCAGGCTATAGCCATTCAGATCCTGACCCACTTGACCTTATGAAAGTAAACGAAATGAAAATGCTTTATGGATGAGCTACTTTAGCACAGACTATTATTTTATTCATGTTAAGTGAACACACAGTGCATACATTAAGCCAAATTTTAAACGGTGGTAAATGCGTAAGTCGTTCAGTACTTTGCATTTTCAATGAATTTTTTTTGTTTTGAGGATGTCAATCTCTTCTTTCCCACTTAAAGACCCTAAAACACTGTGCTATGTTAAGAAAGTAGTTAAAAGTGAATTACCAGGTAAAGGGTTTATAAACACTACATTAGAACTGTCTTGATTGCAGCTTTGAAAATATTCTTTTATAAGTTGCCACTCCTTGTCAGTCTGTTTGACATATCTTCTTGCCTTAGGGATTTTATTCCTAACACTTGACTGCCTTTGCCTTCCTTCCATATTTGTTGTTCTATCATTCTGTTCAGGAGATTCACGTGATTCCTTCTGATTAATACTAGCTGATGATGCAATCAGTATTCTCTTCATTTCATTGACAATGAAATCTTCAGTCTCCTAACATCATTCTCCAGAGGCAAATCTGAAGGTTTCCTGTAAGCATTGAGACAAACTTAGTAGAAAATGAAATCTCAATTCACCTAAAACATTGAGCTCAATAAATCAACCTCATGTTCTTCTTCCATCCTGCTTCCATAATGTAGTATATTTTAAGAACCTTGCATAAATTTTCAGAACAAAACCAATAGAGATCTTCAATCTGGACATCATTTTCCCACCTCCTGATGTTGTCATCTTAATGATTTGCTATCAACCTTTTTCTATTTTCAAGATATCTTCTCCTGTAAACTCAGATTCCTTTGTGTTTTTCATTCACTTCACATGGTTCGCCAAAATTGGCATATCAAATATGATAACCATTCTTTTCTTTATCAATGATTTTGCCCAAAGTTAAGTTAAGTTTTTGTAGACCTTTCATTCTTTCTGATTAAGACTATCTCGGCCATTTTCTTGTAAGCACGTCGGGCCAGGGCAGAGGTTGTCATCATCTCCATGTCAGCATCACAAAGATGTCCTGAGGAGCAACTTAAAAGGAGTGCTAAAAGATAAAAAAAATGGGCTCAAGGCCTTTGTTGTTTAACTATTAAAGTTTCCTTCCGCCTTCCCTTAGATGAGAGCATAAAAAAAAAAACGAAAAAAAAAAACTTGAATTGAAATTACAAATAGGAATAATTATATTTTTAATAGCATCTGTCCAAGTGGAGCGGCGGGAGGAGAATGGCTTTCCTCCCCGCCGCCGCGTCCTTCATGGTCTCACACACAAACACATTCACTCCCAACTATCGCCCGGCAAATGATGGGCCTTATAGTTTGCTTGGGGACAGACTCTGCCCAAAGTCTGTCCCAAAGCAATAGGACTGCAACATCTGACTGACGAATTTTGACCACTGTGTCCTATCTCAACTCAAGAAACGACATCGTTTCTGAAATATTCATAAATCCCATCAATATGACTGGCTGGTTGAAAAAAAAACTGCTTAAAGGTTCACAGCTTTTAGAACTTTTTTTCTATGCTGATTATTCTTCTCTTCAAAGAAAAAAAATCATTTACAGCCTCCACCAATAATTTAATTAATCTTTGCCCTGATTCCTCTCTCGCATAAGTTCAGAAGAGTTTCCTGGAATCTTTTGGTTATATTTCACGATCCCATCTTTCTTGATTCTGTCAAAGGTTGCTTTCCTATCCTTATTTGGCAAGGTCAAGGCTTCCTTTCAATGCTTGCTCTGTTTGATACTGTTTGACCAAATGCCGGGTAAGATTGCACATCAATCCCTAGCAGTAAGGGCAGGGCCTTTCTGGTTTCTTATAATTGAGTTTGATACCTAAGAGGAAATCACGAGGAAATGTATACTGAGATTAAAATATACAAAACAGACTCGGCCTGACTCTAACACACACTGCATTCCGGCATTGTCAGGTAAGATTTCAACCAGAAAGAAAAATCAGCAAGATTATTTACTTGTTCTAACACACACATCAGAAGGCAATAACTACTTTAAAAAGTCTGGAAAAAAGACAGTTCAGCAGAAGTTTGTATTCAGTGGACAGATCAAAAGCTTGGCTGCAAGACTTAGAAGAAATTCCTGATATTCAAGAGGCGAAAAGGGTAGTTGCGTAATAATGGTGTCCAAAATGATGAAATGCCACCGATAGTGACGAAAGTGGTGAATGATAACTGTGGGGTCAATGTGTAGAAGACATTTTATCTGTCTTGAGCAATTTTTGCTATTACTTACTATTTCAACTTTGAGAAAACTCAAACAAACCCTATTATCTTCAACAATTATCTCTTGATCAGCGTCATATTTGGACTTCAGCTAATATTTATAAGTGCAGATTTCGTCGAATGAATGCAATTACACCATACAAACACATAAGCAATTACCACACAAGGCAATGCTGCAACATATGCAGGCAGTTTTTAAAGTGCAGTGACGACTCTAACATATGCAGTTGCCCCTTTCGAATCACTGTGGCCTAGCACCTGAAATTCTTTAAAGTTTTACAAAATGTATGAAAGTCACTTACATGCTGTGTGGGTAAAGGGCTGGTAATGCTAATTCAGTAGAAATGCCCTGAGCTTCTCCACCCGGTACACACAAAGTACCTTCGTTATGCAATATCAAAGACAGCAGAATTAACATTATGTGCCGTTGTCTTCTTCCATCTTGAAAGCCTATTTTATTACTCAAACCCAAGACTAAGGTACCGTCCATAATTGACTGATGTCACACAATTCCCCCATCATACTAGCATAACATTGTGTCTTTACAAAAATTATTCCCCCCCCCCCCTCATTCCCTTTTTCCTCCCACCACAAGAGAATACCTACATTAAAAAAATAAAATTTGCTGACTATTTTGAAATGAAATGTATAAAATAGAATATAATGTATTTATGCGTATATGAAGGCTGGTGACTTTATAATTAAAACGTATCACATCAGAGAATAAACAATCCAAAGTATCAGACTCGTCCTTCTTTGAGTGATTAAGCCATCGCTTTATTTTCTCCGCTGGAAAAAAAAAAAGATTTCAGACAGGGAAAAGAAGAAAATTGATCAAATTTGAGATTGTGCGTAGACGAAGTAATAAAGTAAATAGCAATCAATGAGATGGCTCGGCTATTTGTATCGGCTTCTAGCTACCATGTAGTTTAATTCAATAACTGAATTGTCACATGGCTTTATTATTGTTGATTAAAACCCCTTTTATGGGACTTGTTGAACATTTAGAGACAGAGACAAAATGTGTGGACTTTTTGATTTCTTTTCAGGAGTGAGATGCCCATCTTCCACACCTGATTGAGTAGGGCACTGGGCCTGCACCCTTAGCTCCACCCTTTCCTCCTCTCTTCACTAGGCACTAGATCTAGATTTAGCCCTAGACTCTCGTGAGCAATTTTGCAAGGTGTAGAAACATCATCTCACAGAGAGCTACTAATACTGAAAGTAGTCAATAAGAGGCACTAGATTTATAGATGTCTACATATAGTTTCCTACAGCCTAATTTCACACTTACAGGCAAGTGTTTTTCTAGCCTTTTTGCAAGTGAAACATTTTCCAAATCTTGATAGAAACACACTACAGTGTGACTTTATATTATGTGAACAGAGGTTTCACACTCAATCTATATTTCTGAGCCAGCACTAGATGTAGGCCCGAAGTCAGAGGTGCACGATGGACTTGTAGATCAATGTAGATCTAGTAGCGTAGCTGTAGTCATAATACATGTAGTAGTAGTAGAGTCTGCACACCAAATTTGCATCACACCAAATTAATTGTGGATTTCGAAACTAGATCTGTGTACATGCATATTAGTTAACAGACAGGAGCTTGAGAAATGTTATTGTTATTTAGATCACCTGAGCATTGTATCCTACCTTGCTGCATCTCTCTTGTAAAGTAGATCGAGGTCAATCTAAGTACCTGCAAATGTAGATCTAGTTCTCAAAAACAATAACGTCAGCTGAAGAAACACTATCACAAGGATAGTGGGCACTTCCTGTTCATTTTTCACCTGCTACTTGTTACAAAGGCGACTACTTAGCAAGTTCGAATTGATCAAAAGTTTAAAGAGATAATAATCGATGAAGTCTCTTACCTGTGTTTGAAAGTGGCTTACAGCGTTCAATTATAGATAATGCTAATCGAAACAGAATCTTTCCTCTGGTCTCCGCCATCTTGTGACAAATAATAACACGAAAGTGACACTAGGCAGGCTGTACAATGACCGAGTGAAGTCAAAACAACTATGGCGATGACGCCGTCAGGGTCTGGTTGCTGAATTTATCAAATTAGCATTCTGGTGCACAATATTTTTTTTTTTTTTTTTGTAAAATGCGATAACCGTGAACACGAAAACATTATTCTCACAGCATTTTCAGTCACCAGTGCGTGTGATGTAGACTAACAATGATAGCACAAATTGGAAAGTTATCCGATCTGTTTTGCGTCAAGCAGGGCCGTTTGTCAGCTCAGTCTGAGATGTGGGAAAAAGCTATATGCTGATGAAAATGTTAATCTTGAAGTTAAACGAATAAACTCCCACAGTTTGGGGATTTAATTGTAGCCAAGGGTATGGTTTGACTAAAATCAATTTTTAAGAGATACATTCCAGTTTCACAGAGTTATTATAGAAACACATTAATTGCCTCAGTGATGGCAAATCATCACATCGTCATAATGAAATCACTACAAAAAGGAAATATGTGTTTCTCTTCTATGGGTACATTGTCAGATTTTTAAATAATAGAGAGCATTTATATAGCACTTATCCCCGTACGTGCAGGCTTTAAGCGCTTTACAATCTATTATTACCCCTGACAGACACACAGAAGACACTCATGAACGTTCTCAGCTTCCTGGGAAACATGCATATCAATAAAACTTTCTGTATGGCTTTCTCACTTGTCATAAAGAATAAGCCTGGACTCTGTGCTCCTTGGTCAGGAGAGAGCCAATCATTAATTATTAAGGCGACAACTTATTGGCTGCCGTAATCGTGCAGTGCATTACTGTGTACCTTTAAGGACACCAAAAAGCATCTTAATGACACATCTGAAAAAATACCTATATTTCCAAAGATTTGTCTTTAATGAAATCCGAATCTAGATATTAGAGCATGTTGAGAAGGTTCTGTTCATGATAATACTAGATTAAATCGCTCAAAAAGAGTGTTGCTTTGTTTTGTTTGGTTTTACTTGTTTAAAAAAAACAACAACCCATATTGACAAAAACCAAAAGTGCATGGAACTGTTAAGTCAAGACTCAGTACAGTTTTTTGTAACAAAATTATAGTGCTATCTGTAAGTAGGACTTTAATTTCGAGTCTGTCTTTTATATGTGAAATTAATTGGACTGGCTGATTTTGATCTGTTTGCATTGCTCATCCTTTTAGGACATTTTCTCATATACACCCAATTTGATCATAGGTTTAAGTTATCTGAGATCATTCCTAGAAAGAGTATAAAGAATGTCACTCTGGCTAAGAGGTGTTAAAATAATATGCTGGCACTACTTGAATATCTTTGTGATGATTTTGAACCGAGCAAGGGAATGCTGAGGAAAGAAATAGGAAGGGATGGTGGGAGGAGAGGGGAGGGGGATGAATATAGAGATAGAGAGTGAGAAGGAAGATAGCAGCAGAAGAAAAGGGAGTCTGAACCGAAAGAATACAATGAAAGATTGAAAGAGAAAGAGGGAGAGAGAGAGAGAGAGAGAGAGAAAGAGAGATAGACAGAGGAAGATAAAAAGGCGAATGGAGAAGGGGGGGGGAGAGTAGAAAAGACAGAGAAACGGGAAAGACTATGAAAAGAAGATGGGAATAGAGGAGAGAGAACGTGAATGAGAAGACAAGGCGAACGGAAGACAGGAAGATTAAAATACGGAGTGAAGAGAGTAGAACAAAAAAAAAGAAGAAGAAGAAATGTCAAAAGGGAAAGTGGGGAGATATAGAGGTGGAAAAATAAAAGACAGACAGGATGGGAACAGTGAAAAGGGATAGAGGAATATGGATTATCCATTACGATTTGAAGAAACAACCCAATGCAATTCGTCTGTGAATCATACACGTCTCAGCTTATCTTACCAAGGGACATGACTCAAACTAATATTAAATTCACCCAAATAATTGTGATCACCTCCCTTGTAACGGCAATGCCTTGAGTGGCCTCCTTTTTCCTGACAATTCCCTATCTTTATCTTCCTTACACCATTTCATTGTACAATCAATTTAGTTGTCTTTTCAACGAGGTATTACATTATCTGTTGAATAAACTGATGACTTATTATGGTTTTACCAAAATAAAAATGAATGGGCAGCAAGTACTCCTAGACGGCCCTGTGGTCAAACTGTAACATGATCCTTTAGTTCTAGCCACATACTTTTGATTAGAAAGCAACCAATGCTGTCTTGGCTATAGAGCAAACTTTCATATTTAGATTTCCTAAATCTATCATTGCTAAGAATTTATATGTAAAATTCCAACTGATGATCCAGAATCTGGATGAAATCTAGATCGGGTAGTTTATGTATGTTTATCTTAACCCTATCCCAGAATGTAATCCTAGAAAACTCTGTGAACAAAGCTGAATTTAAAGTAAATTTAATTAATTAATTAAAACAAAACAAATAACAAAATAAATAAAACAAAAACAAAACACACACACACACACACACACACACAAACAGTTCTGTTTCTGCTCTCAAACAATGCATTTTATTACTGTATATCATGCACAGCTTGATGCATTGAGAAGATTAATTTTCATTCTTCTCAAGCCCTTTAGAACAATATTATTGTATTTTCCCCAACAGTTACAAAACCATGAAAAATTAATGTCAAATCTCCCTGGGCAAATAGTCCATAACAGTTAATGACATGCACAAATGACAAAAATAATTATTGTAAAATGAAAACAATTAATCACTGTCTGATTACATGGCCAGAATATTCAAATTTGCAAACCACCTATATTCTAAATCTGCAACAAAATCGTACGGACTCCAAAGCTGCTGAATGTATCTGTCTGATAATTGGCAACAGTTTTTTTGCATAAAGATTTATGTCTCTGCTTACATAAACTAAAAAAACAAAACAAAAAAGAAACAAACAAACAAACACACAAAAAAACCTAATTATGTTTAATGTTATTTTAACAACGCGATGATAATTAAATAGTGAATTTGGGAGAGTGCAGATCCGAATTGTACGTTCGACAGAATATCGCATTAGATTTATGTCATCGTTCTTCTGTTTTCGCTTGCAGAATAAGAAGCGTGCGACAATAGGCATATTCCAAAGATCATTCGTCAGCGTCGATAGAAGAACGATAGAGCCATATTTCAGGGGTAAATTTAACAGTGAAATGCAGGGCCCTAAGGTTTTTAATGTTGATAATCTGTCTTCATGTATCAAAACATCTAGATCTAGACCAATTACGAGGCCTCAGCTTGCCGCCTAAAAAGTGGGCCATCAACATACTTACGTCAATGAATGTTCGTCAACGCAAAAAGAACGAAAACGTTGATCTAGATCCAGCTTTATATTTAGAAGTAGAGGTGACAGAGCAACAGTATGACCCTCGTCAGTCCCTGGAATTGTTTTCAAATAACAGTGTGACTATTGCAGAAAAAGAAACTCGACTGCTACGTTTTGTCAGCAATGAGAACATCTGTCCTCACTGCAGTACCAAACTGACAAGAAGGCCTGTGAATGAATTACTTCTGAATCGTAAATAAAGCGAGTATTATGCAAGTTTATTTTGTTGACGCCTGAGCATTTTTTAATATATTTGATGTTAATTTTCAGCGGTAATAAATTTCATAAGTCTGTCCTTTCAATCTTTTTGTCCTTCCCTCACCACCATTGCTCACTGCACACACAGTGAAGCTGGGTGTACAAATAGTTGAACAACAACAAAAAAAAATCATTTTTGCCTACTATGAACAAAATTCGACGAATGGCCCATATAAAAGTGATTCCCAAATTGGTCTCGATTGACAGATGTGCGCCAGGGAAGGCTGCTAACTAGATCTATAAATTATACAGCTGTATCAGCTCAGTATGCTAAATGTTTGATCCTGTTTGGTTAAATAATCAAATAAATGAATCTCTTATGCTATTATCTCCTGGATCACATCAGGAGCTGTAATGTTGAACAAAGCATAGTCTGGATAATAGAGTTTGTACACTTTCTTAACTAAAGATTTGGGTACTTGAGAAAAGAAATATCGGAGATAGTGTCCGGTATTTTGAAGACTGGTAGAGTCAGGCAGGTCTTTGGGAAGTTGTATGCCTGTGTTTATGTTATTGATTTCAAAAATATTGGCCAGGTCTGTGCCGATGGTTTGTAAAAACCCCACAAAGTCGTATTTTACTTCGCAAGGTCGGCACAATGTGTAGAAAGGTTGCCAGTGGCCGTTGGTAGGAATTTTGCTGTTTTCATCCGTCAGATACTTGATAAACTCAGTGAATGTCATTCTTCCTGTATAACTCGCATTTTCCCTATATCGTTTGACAATCTTGTAGTGAAGATTGTTAAATCCTTGGTTAAAACGCATGAACTTGTTCTTATAGGCTGATAGCAATCGTTCCATTGGATCCCGCACAAAGATGAACTTGAAATAATTCTTGACCTTGTGCACGGCTTCTGGCTGAGGTAAGGCACTTAGACGTATGGCCAACGAGACATATCTGTGATGGATCTCGTCAGTGCGGATTTGGTGCGGCTGGCTGACGTTGACCAGACCAGACACGATCAAATAGATCTTTCCTAAGCTGGAGGAAGCAACTTTAGCCATCTGGCAGTAAAGAAGCTGAAAAAAAAAAAAAAAAAGAAACAGTCAACACCATCAAAAGTTAGGCACGGACAGACAGCCAATTATCAGAGAGAACGATAGATAGATAGATAGATAGATAGATAGATAGATAGATAGATAGATAGATAGATAGATAGATAGATAGATA
>JBCEWB010347920.1:0-21411 GCA_039654565.1 Peronia peronii | reverse complement strand
CATACATACATACATACATACATACATACATACATACATACATACATACATACATACATACATACATACATTAAAGATCCGTTGAAATAATTATGGGAATGAATTAACAAATGAGTCTAGGAATCCATCGATCAATCAATCAATCAATCAACAATTAATCGATCAAGTAATGAAAGAATCAATCAATAATTAAGTAAGTTGATAAATTAACAAATGAATAAGTATGCTAACAAATAAAAAATAATAAATAAATTAATAAATATATAAATAAAGAAAGAAAGAATGAAAGACATAAGTTTTCAAAAATGCCAAAGTAGATACATAAATAAGCAACATAAATAAAGAAAAAAATAAATGAAGAAATAATAAATAAGTAAATGAATAACTAAATAAATTTTAAAAAATGAAATTTAAAAAACTGCTCAGGAGTCCATCAAAAACTGCTAAAGATTGTTGAGCAAAATTAGACAGTTCAACAACAATCTGTGACCTATTCTACTCAGTTCTGTTCATGATGAAATAGAAATACTTCTTAAGAAATAAATGAATTAATTATATTTTTTAAAAGGTGTTTTATACTTAAGCTAATGATGATTGCATTTATTCCAGTTATTTCATACATACAATATTAAAAATATGTCAAATAAAACAGTAATAATACAATAACATCTTCTGTTACACTACAAAACGTCGAATTATAATTACTACCGGTGTGAAAAAGCGCATTGTGATCATAGTCATTATCGCCATTTTTAATATTAAAGACCCCGTGTCTGGGGAGAATCTCTTTCGTAAAGAGATTTTTTTTTTTTTTTTTAATGAGGCCCTAATATGCGATATTTCTCGTAATTACTCCAGTTCTATAATTTGTAATGTTTAAATGCCTGTACGTTAAATTTTGACTGTTATTCTCTTAACTATTTTTCATTTGGTCTTTCTCGACCGTGGCTCAAACTTGGTGAAATATAACGTGGGAACTTTTCGTTCTCGTTCTTCAAATTAATTACAAATGTCTGGAAGAAAAACAGATAGGTTAGAGGGTATAGAACATATATTATTAACTTTTGATCTAGTTAGAAGTTGTAAAACATATACATGTATGTACTATTGTCTTCTGCATGTACGTCACCATCACCTTGTAGAAGTGTCTTTGAAGAACACGAAGATTGTCAACCGGTATTTAAATATTTTTTTTAAAAAGGCCATAGAATGAAAAAAATACATAAATGGATAAATGCATAAATGAATGGAAATAGAACAAAAAATAAATAAATAAAAATAAAAACAATAAAAAGATAAAAGATAAAAACTGTTTCCAAATTTTCGAACCTAGTTGGTTCTTCTTCAGGGTAAAGAAAAAAAAGTGTAAGAAATACAACCGTTGTCTTTTATAATCTCGTCTAGCCATGAACAATAATTATAATGACATAACCATGTTCTGGAAAAAAACAACAACATTTCAGTTAAACAAAAGATATCAACAACAAAGACGATCAAACGTATCATACAACTGTTGTTGTTTTGTTAGTGTGTGTATGTGTGTATATGTATATGTGTGTTGTTTTTTCTTCATGCCAATAAAACACTTTACATGAGGTCAATAACCTGAAAACAGGTCCACGACTGATATCCTTCACTCAAAAGAACTGAAAATGGAAGAAAAAAAAATAGTATGGAATCCTTTCACTGTGAATTATTTTTTAAAAATATATTATTTGCTTCAAAACGGCCATAGACACTGCAACAATAGCAATCACTTAAAACTATTGTCAGTCAGATTTTTGCCTCTCTCATTACTGCAGATATATATGGAACATGTTCACTGCAGATAAATAGAATTTAGATGGTATTTACTTTTCAGAAATACGAAAACTGTTTCAAGCACATAACATAAAATTAAATGAGGAAATTCATAAATAATTAAATGAATTTGAATGTAAATAAATAATAAATAAACAATTAATAAATAAACATATAAACAAACAAATAGGCGTACATAAAGAGTCAATAAATAAATAAATAAATAAATAGCTAGAATCAAGCAAGTTTTAAATCAGATTATGAAATAAATAATCAGAAAAATACTGGAACACAAATTCAAATAACAGCCTCCATCTTTCAGCTGCCCCAGTCTAGACTTCCTGTTTTCATAGGTCAGCAAATTAAAATTGACGGGATGACGGACACAGTACAGTTCTTAGAGAAAATATTCCATCCAACACAGCTAATATTTATCTAAACGATTTAGATCACGTAGACTGAGAACACAAAAGGAGGGAATGTAAGATGATTTATCAGATCAACAAATGAGGTATAGCATCTAAGACAACGATTAGCAGCGTATCAGTGAGGTTATTCACACAACCACTTCCATTTGATACTCTAAACATGTCAATAGACAACTGCCGGGACAGTCAGAATTTCTGTGATAACAATAAATTCATGTTATTCATACGACAATGATATTTATACGACTGTCGTAGATGTCCACAACAGTATTCATATTTAAGGCATGGCAATTGATGCTCTGAGACTGAAAAGTGCCTGAGACACATTCGACGCATTCTGAACCAGAGTCGATATAGCCTTAATTTAAAATAACAAATAAATAAATAAATAAATAAAATATCAGCGAGAGATTAACACTGCAAGTATCCGAACATAATAAAACGTAAAACTGGAGTAATTAGAAAGGCATGATTATACCTCAGAAAAGCACATACGCACCCGCACATACAAAATTCTTTTTTTTTTTTCCGAGGTGGATTTTCTCAGAATGGATCTGATAATTTTTCATTCTAGGGTCTTCAGTCATACTGATATTTCAAGGTGATATAATATGGGCATGCTATTATTGTACTGTGCCTTGTTTAGCAAAGAATACCGAGGCAAAGTCTGTATGAGCGAATCTTGGGCCTATTCTTAACTTTGACACGAATGCCAGGGTTAATCTGAAAACAAAGGAACGGGCATCAGCCTCGCAAACTTTTAGGTGTGGGGGGGGGGGGGGTCCTAAGAGTGTTTTTGTGAATGGTTGATGTAAGGACTTTTTAAGCTTCAAATTCGGATTCAGCATGCTCGATCAAACTAGAGGAAAAGTGTGGAGAGAAAAATTGTTTCATATACGGTTGCAATGACAACGCGCCATCTTGGATTTTGTGTCTTAAAAATTAGCTAGTTTTGGAAGCCTTAGGCTCCTAGAGTATTCAATGTAGTCGTTGGAATTTGGCACAGTAAAAAAATAGCTCTCTATATAAAATAATATTCATTTTTAATTTTTTTTTTTTTTTTGGTCAATCCAGTATACAATATTTGTCATACATTTTTTAAATGTTTGTTGATAGATCGGTATATTTCTCAATTTTCGGCCAAATATCCAGTTTTTCTTCCAAAACATGAATAAAATTTAGAAAAAGGGTTGCATATTATTAGAACACATGCTATGAAGAATAAATAAGCAAAATTTGAAGTCAAATAGTTCAGAAATTAAAAAAAAAAAAAGTGTCAGGGAAAAAAGTGAAAAAACGTATATTTTGTGAAAATCCCAACTGAATTTTCATAACCTTTCTATACAGTCTCCAAGTGCTGCCGTGTTGGTGCCGTTTTGGAGCATAAAACAGGTGTTACAGGTCCCAACATGTATAAAAATAGTAAAAACCCGATTTTGACATTTTGATCCCTAAAGCTCATTTTGAGGACCTGCATCCCTCCCCCTCCTCCCCTCACCTACAAACCACTGTAATAAACAACAATATTTGTGTCGGACGAAATTCTGCCCCAGCCAAGAAGTTCTTCAGTCTGAGTCAAACAGTGATAACAGTCTGATAAATAATAAAATGTAATTATATATACCTGCTCGTATATACCTTCCTTTCATCCGTGTTCATGATTCATATGGACTTCAAGGTTTATTGTGGTTCAAATAGTCATAGATATTGGGCGGAAAATAAAATTCCTGCCAAGCTTTAGTGACAACCGAAAATGATCTCGACAGAATGTTAACTTTACACCAACTGAATCAGTTAAGGACTTTTCTGATCAGATATAATTGGTTATAACTATACTCGTGAGTCGTACTGAACAAATATGGCGTCTCTTCTGACACTTTGTTGATGAATTACAATTTGGAAAAAAAAATCGTTTCTTAGACTATGTTTATCAGTTACAATGAACAGTTTTTTTTCCCTTTAAGCTAAATAATAAAAGTCTTCTGTTTGTTGGGGACTAACAGGTTTTCATAAATATCGCAGGGGGGCAAAGACAGAGTTCTTGTGAGATGAAGAAATTTTATCATTCCCCGTCATCTTAACAATGTAACAGACTACGAATTGAAATGTATTATCAATTCAACTTTTTAAGCCTGAATATATCGGAGGAGATAGCTGCCTTTCCATCCTTTCCTCAGTGTTTAAGAAATAAACAGCTTAGGCTTAATGGGAGAATAAGAAAAAAAAAAAAAAAACGTTGTTACCAGATCATTATTCTAGAAAGTAAGTAACACACAAACACAAAGAAGTAATGTAATGAATGAGCCAATCATTTAGTGAGCAGATTAGGTGTTTAACACTTCTGGAGTCACTTATCTCCTTACACTTATGCCATGGTTTTAACATCGCTTCAGAGGATCCATAACTTACTCCTCCGTCTATTTTCTCGTGGATTCCATCGTGTAGCTTATCATGTAGATGTTCTGTAATGCTATAACATCAGGCTTTTCCTGAGGCATAATTCATAATCCAGCACCATCTCCTGAAGCCCGTCACTTTCTTCTTTCGTTGGCTGGTTGGTTGGCTGGCTGGTTGGTTATTTTGGCTGTTTAGATGCTTGGTTGGTTGGCTGCTTGGTTAGATGATTGGTTAGCTGGTTGGTTGGTTGATTGATTAGTAATGTATGTATATTGAGTAGACAATCAATCGTCTTATTTCTTTTTTTCTGCGGCCGTTAAGAAAATGTTTAAAAAATTGAATTATGACGATGAATAGCACGCTAATTTTAACCATATTTTACATTTACATGTATGTTTTTCCATTTCATTTCAAGCACAAATCAAGAGTAGGCCTACATCTTTTATCAATTAAATCTGAACTTTATACATCTAGTCTCACTTTTCTCAGTATCATAGTGATATTTTAAAAACTTAAAGAACTATATTATTCCTTAAATTATATTATATTATTCCTTGTTCCAAATCAATTAACTTGTTACGGTAATTTCTGTTTGCCGTACTTTTTACCTCAGTCACTGGACCATCCAAAACCTTTTGGTCAAGACACTGTGTCGATGTACAGCAAGAAGTAAACGATTAGTTAGTATGATTGGTCAGGCTTATATGTGTTTTTACTGAATACTTATTGTTATGCTGACCCTTGCTCAGTGAAGTCACAAGTGAGAGTTAACTGCTCGATTTAAGACTATAGAGGAGACTGACTGGAAGAACTGTTTATACCCAGAAATCAGTTAATTGTATGTACTTCGAACTTGGTTCATAACATTAGAAAGCTAGTTAAATAAAAAAAAAACCTGAATAATTGATTAGTCAGTCTGTTTGTCACAGCAAAATGTTGTTGGTTGGTTGGTTGGTTAGTTAGCTAGCTAGTTGATTAATTAGTCCATTGCATTGATAAGCTGATTAGTTGGTTATTATATTAATGTTATTACGTTGGTTAGTAAACTACTTAACTGGTTGTTTGATTATATGTAATTCTTTTGTTAGTTAGTTGTGTAGTTAGTCAGTTGGTGATTTAGTTAATTAGCTAGCTAGTTAGTTCATTAGTCCATTGAATTGGTAAGTTATTTGTTTTGGTTATTATGTCATTGGTAAACTCCTTAATTAGTTGGTTAGTTGTTTGGTTGTTCGTTGGTTACATGATCTTATTTGGTTAGTTAGTCAGTTAGTTCATTAATTAGTTTGTTAGGTAGTTCCTTAGTTCATTCGTTAGTTAATTGGTTAGTTCGTTCGTTAGGTAGTTAGTTAATTGGTTATTTAGCTGACTAGCTGATTAGTTAACGACAGAGGTGTGAGACTGCTCTCATTTAAAAATTGATATCATATATCCTGAAGAATGGCAATAGCACTTTCATTATAGCTTGTCTAGGAGCTAGATGCAAACAAAAAATGACATGAACTTTTGTTTGGTTTTAGATAGAGAAACCAAATAGTCGCATTATCAAATTTCGAAACTCACTGAGCCTTTTTCTTCAATTCTTATTTAATAGAACCAAAATGCTAAAGAGCAGGTAGGATTATACCTAGGCTTTTAAATGCATACTTACTCTTTGTTTAACAGCTTATATTTTCATAAACTTTAGCTATGAGATGTATCTATCATACAGACTGATACAACAGGGCATACTTAATTTATTCAGAGGAGATTTCATAGGGCCCACATTGTTATGATTCTGGTGTGTGTAGACTACGTGCATATTTGAGCGTGGCTGTATTTGAGTTTGAGCAATACGGAATTAATGTCACTATTCTCTCATCTTATTCGGAAATGGCAATGCTTTGCCAATGGCCGCTCTCTGCATTCTTAACCTCCAGCAATAGTTGAGAACACATACTGACTCTGGGAGACGTATTTACGTCTGTAATATGATCATGTAAAGATCCTCTACCAAGCAAGTAACATAATTCCATCCAATACATCTCCGGTATGATCGACATGATTTGTGACGATCAGGCTATCTGGATGTAGGCCTGCTTCTAATGTGGTACATGTTAGGGTTACGTATATACATGTATGTAATTTAGAAGAGGAGATGAGGAGTGATATACTGCAATGTAACAATAACAATACATGGCCACTATAAATGACAAATCACATAATGTACAAAATTAATATTTTCCATGGACCAAATGTAATCTTGTGTCTCGATTTGTATTCTGAACAGGTAACAGAACGGACTGGGTGGCAGAAGAGCGAGATCCAAAGATTTTGTGAGTTATCAGCATAGCATGTGAAAACGTGGCTTACGTAATTATGAATTTTCTTACCACATGTGTGGTAAATGGAGAAAATATTATCTACATGTATATATAACATACTGTCTATAAATGAATTTATCTCCTCGCTCCCCTCCTCACCCCCAACACCTTTTGTCTTGCTTTCCCGACAACATTTTCAAAATGAATAATCGTTAATATTTAAAATATTTTAAAAATCGCATAGAAATTTGAACACATCATACATAATTCATTGGTGATACTGTATTTCATGTACAATGGTACAATGTTTAACTTTGCATGCATGTATTTTGTTTTTAAGCCGATTGTGCAAGAAGGTGATTAAGTCACATTTTTCTAGTATTAGAATTGCACACGGATGGACACTATTGAAAAAACGGTTTGTTTTAAAGGCATGTCAACCTTGTAGCTAATCACAACTATGAAAAATTTTAATTTAAAAGAAGGTCGATCCCACCATAGCCAGAAGAAAGTTATGTTGCCTTTTTTTTTTTCGTATAATTACGTGCAGAAGATGAGGGTAAGTATTTATATGTAATATATCTTCTTAAAATTACTTTTATATTTATCAATTTCCTCATCATTTCCTATGTTTAATATGATATATCACTACTATCATGTGAGTTTACTTATGGTTTTTGTGAAGTTAGGAGTAAGCAATAAATATTCACTAGTACTGAAAAAGTGTTGAGAAGTTTATTTGAGTGGGTGTGTCACTGTATGTCTGAAAAAAAAAATGTACAAATGGTGAAGATGACTATGTCTGACTTTGGATAGTACAAAGTAACTCTATGCATAGATATTTAGATCCCAAACAAAAAAATCCAAGCAGCATTTCTCACACCATGTTCAACTGCAATTTATGTGGTGTTACGTGTGGCTGTATAATGGGATGAAATTAAGAAAATATATTGCTAAAATGTAACAATTTTTTGGGGGGCTCTCAATCAGAATGAATTTTTTCTGTATAAAGTAACACACCTTTACATACACACACATGCAAGCATACACACACATACAGCTGTACATAGTGAGTCTAAAATGTCTCAAATGGCAAAAGAACAAAGTTGATCTAATAAGCATTTTTGGTGCTTGATAAGCATATCACAGATGATAAAAATCCATATCTGTAATGCTTTCTATTATTATTATATAGTTTTAGATGTAGTTCCAACATTAGTAGTAAAGTAGTTTCTTTCTTTATCAGTTGATGAGAGTCAAAACTGTGCATTGTTTGAATGATTAATTATTAATTTTTATTTGACTTTTATATTCAAAGTGTTACTGGAACAACAGTAGCAACAACAAAATTGATTGATTAATTAAGGTTTAGCTTCTTTCTCTATATCATAAGTAATATTGAACTCTTAATATACATGTACATGGATAATGCCAACTACATGCATTGTCTTTTTCTCATCGTATAGCATGGAAACTGGTGAGGTCAAATACATGTACAATAGTCCAAGGGAAGTTACCACATAAAACTGGACAAAAATCGTCTTACATCCCTTCGACTTGAACTGGTGAGCCAAAACCACGCTCACTTCACCCATCACCCCATTCTTCCTTTCTAATGTCAAACACCAATCCACAACATCAGCTGGAAAGGTGGGTTACGAATCTACACATTTTAACAACTTGACCAGCAAATGAATATATGTACATGTATTAACTTAACTTCACCATCTCCATATGTTGTTTCAATACCTTAAGAGTTGAAGAGGCTGCATCAAAAGATGTGCACTACATGTAGCCTAGAATTGGGAAACAGTTGAGACTGGGTGTAGTCCTAACCAGACAGATGTCTTTTGCTAAGTCATGCTGCTATACAATGTTGAAATGCCGTAGATATATGTTGAAATCATCACCAGTGTAGGCATTGGCCGTACAAGTAGAGTAGTGTGCCATAGCTGTGGTCTACACAAGTTAGATATGGATCATTGTGAAATTCTCAAACTATGACTCCGCCAGAAACCATTCACTGTGACATTTTACAATCTAAGATTGAGACTGGATAACCTACTTATATGTACATGTATTTGTAGGCTGACAATAATAAAGGACAAACTGCCCATCTATGCTTCTGCAAATTTGAACATTTAAGTTGTTTCATTGTTTTTAAAGCTTTTGTTTGAAAGAGCTGATGCAAATAGAGTCATCCATTTTCTGAAATGTTTAAAATTAGCAAGTGTTTCATAAATCACCAACAGTTAACCCTATTGCCAGCTGGATAAAAGAACAACCTTGTTAAACAAGTTTGAATTAATCAGTTAACAGGCAAAAAACGACATAAATATTCCTGTGTCATGGTCACTTTACTCAATAAAAGTTAAAGGATCACATAATTATTGTACTATAAATAAGTAAACCACAAAACAAACTTCCTCTCTGGTGAAATTTCCCAATACTTCCTGTTAATGCCAAAAAAAGTGTTTGATATAACATGTTGTGAAAATCAATAAAGAGCGAAGTGATTTTGTATGCAGGTCTTCACAACTGAGATGGTTGTATTTCTGTCTGAGATAGTAATATTTTCTGTTTCAATTCATACAAACGTACTAAATTTAAGACAAACTGTCTGTGGCAATTAATTTCATACAATAAAAGAAACAAACTGTAGACTGTAGATGTCAATATGTTAAAAATTGAATAAAGTGATGACACTTCCCAAATTTTCAAAACTTATTTGACCCTTTAAGTTGGTTTTTCAGTTTTGAGGAAAATGAAATGACAGAATACAAAAATTGTAACAGATAAAACTCAAAGAGTTATGTCAAATAGTTCATGCATACTGCAATTTTATTCAACAGTTTTTAAAAAAAATGACTATCTAACTTTCAAATTACCACTACACTTCATATAACTGTATATGATCCCCACATCCATTACAGAGCTCCCACACTCAAACAGGTACAATGCACTATCAATATCACGTGACAAATTTTCAAGCGAAAGTAAAACATGAGCTTCATAAGAAAGTGAAATGTGAATTGCTGCATAATATCATCCCCTTAGAGGCAAAACTGACCAACTTCAAACCAAAACAAACTAAATCCAAAGAGAGCATTCTGAGGAAAATGCATTTGGAACTCTTCACTGTTCTGCCAAATTAATTAATTTTCCTTCCCTATAGAATATTAATTCGATCAACGATAGACTATACCTAATAAATTTATCTTTGTTATATTTACTGTCTGAGTTACGATGAATCTGAAAACGGGAATTACACATTATTGCATCTAAGGGATGATATAATCCTATACAATGATGATGTGACCAAGTTGTAGTTATATTCTAGACAAATAAAATGTTAGGCCTAAATGCATTATCTTTATTGTCTATCATAATTTCCACTTCAAAAGGTCACCGAGAACTTGACACATATTGTCTTCAGATGACTGGAAACATTATTTTTGCTTGCATCTCCAATCTTTTGTGAATTTCCGTATACTATTTATGAAAGAAAGACTTTTTATCTCCTTCCATTTCTTCGGAAAACTGCGAAGGTTGCCCCATGTTCTACAGGTATACACATACTTGTATTTTTGAGATCTGCAAAAAAATGTCTCCTCTAGACCGGGATCTCAAATCTCATTCTGACAAAGCAATCACAGTAAAAGTCAAAACACTGTTCATTTCTCTATACATGTTTAAATAAATATCACCAGTGAGATGAATGGCTCTGACTAAAGACAGTAGATGCATTGCTATGACTCTTGCAATCAATTCAGTTACTATTACAGTGGTCTCCACCTAAGAACCCATCACCTAAGAGCCCAGTCTGTCTAAGAACCCACCTCTGCTGCGAAACGGAATTTTTTCTTTACAATTTACCCCTCTAAGAACTCACTCCTAAATAAAAAACCCGCCTAAGAGCCCAGGGTCGGACCAAGACACCAGAATACTTATGGTGTAATTCTACATCATATTGTCCACTTGAGAGAAATGCACAGTGAAAGCTGTGCAAAAAAAATGGGGACAGAGGTAGAGGGAACAGGCAGACAAAGGAGTGGAAATGATGGTCAATGTATGACTGCATAATCAGGCCACACTGCAGACTAACCCACAAACATTTCTCTGTCTGACAACACATAGGACAGCACTTGTGATTGGCTCTGTGAATAAGAGGAACTAAGTTTAGCATCCTGACTGGTCAGTTGTTTTGTTATTTCGGTCGGCTTGGGTAACTGTAAACACTTGAGTCACTCGTGCAACTATCCACGGGTAACAACATAGCAATATCATGTTTTCATTCAACACTTATGCTGTTATGTGAAAAACTCACTCGACGTTTACACGCTGGGCAATATTGATGTAATAATACATCAAGGAAGGTTAGGAATTGTTAGATCTAGCTACAACATATACACAGGGGAGAATGCTGTACTTATTCACATAGATAAATATCTAACTAGCAGTAACGATCAATTAATCACAGTAGTGAAGACAATCTGAGGTCAGACGGGTGACGTAACTTTTCAATCTGCCTAAGAGCCTGCTTTTTTTGTCTCCTGCTAACCACGCTCTTGGGCTGAGACCACTGTCCTTGTAAGCAAAGAAATTTATTGAAAACACTCCCAATCATGTTATCTTGAACAAGAAAAAAAAAAACTACTCTTTAATAACGGACATTCATTCATTATGCTCACTTTGTCCATAGAAAAAGAAATTATATTTCTGACATGAAGTTATGACCTGATACATTCTTGCCTCCTATAATTAACTATTAACATTTTACAACATATTAATTAAAAGCATTAATCTCCCATGTTCCCTGGCTAAACAATCGAAAGTCACATTATTAGAAAAAAAAACCAATCATTCGGCATAGCAAAATTCACACATCATTCAGCATTGTAAAATTCACACTGCAAATGTCTTATGACCTGAGATAGTTGGGCCAATGGTAGAAAATGACATCAATGTTTTTGAAACTGAAATAATGTGCAGACTAGAAAAGTTATTCTTAAGTAGAGCACAGGGCCAAAACTGAAGAACTCTTTGATTTCTATCGAATGAGAAATTGAAGATCCCAGTATTCAAGTCTGTTTGTGGAGAATTTATCCTCAAAAAAAAAAAAAGGATTTTTTTTTTTTTTAAACTGAGGATATATACTACTCTATTACTCCAGTTTCATATTTGATAATGTTTGGATACTTGCACTTGAAATTGTAACTGTTAATCTCTCAATCTCTCAGGGATCCTTTCATGTCAAATCACTAGATATATCAAGTTCCGTGACTGACCAGAACTGGATTCCAGATTTGACTTATCACACTAGCGTACAATATTTAATCATACTGGAAATATCTGACATAAGAAAAAATAGCCAGCCTGTCTTTTCAGTGATATCTCAACTCAATTATGATAAAATGATTTACAGTAAAACTGCTCTAATCTTTCTCTTTATGAAATTCTTTCCACTGATATTTGCCTAATCGCATATACTGTATTTTCATCCTCAGCCACGTGGGTGTTGTTTTCGGCAAGACATCGATAGCTGGATATTTTGGTTTTGGTGGCGGAGGTTTGGTTGGGTCAACAGATTTCAATTTCTCCTTCAAAACTTCTTCCTGGATATCTTTTACATCTCTGTATCTGTCCAGATATCTACAAAAACAAGAACAAGCCATGGTTTGAAAATCAGGAGCTATACTGAAGTAGTATTTTGAAAATTGACCTAGAAAAAAAAAAATCTGCAGTCACAATCAAGACAGCAACATATTCTGGCCTTAAACAGCTAAAATCCTAATTACTGACGTACAAAATGGTTAAAAAAAAAAGAAAAACAAAATGGTTTTAAAAAAACAACAACAACAAAAAAAAAACAACAACAGATATCATGAATGGACAATTTATAAAGAAAACTATTTCAGATAAGATTTAATGTGATTGGCTTTGTCAGTCACCCTTGGATAACATTAACAAATCAAGTTCTAAAACTGATAAACAAATCTCATAAACAAAAATGACATTTGGGATCTGGGGACTGAGTAAGTAGTCAACTTTAATGAATAAAAGATATGAGAATTTCTGCAAATTTAGGAATGACAGGGATTAATTGGGTATACAAGTTGGTAACAGACAATGGTGAACTCTAAAATTTTATCCTGCCCCAAGCCTTGAGTGCAATACTCACAGATTAAAAGGTTGCTTGTGTGGAAACTGCTCTTGTTCAGGAACATAGGGTGGTGGATGAATAAATTCAAATGATGGTTCTTTCATATCTGCAACAATACAAAATGTCATTCTATGGTAAAATTCAAAGACTTTAAAGTGATATATTTTTCATGTGTTTCAAATGTTATGATTCATTTTCAGGAGAGAAGTAAAGTAATTGTTCTAGTGACAATTTCTAGAGGGTTGTGCTAGGCTATATTGATAATAAATAATACATATTGTAGTGCCATTATCTTTACAAGTGAATGCCATTGTACCTATGACATAAAGAAAGGAAAAGCATAATATACAGAACTTTAAACTGAGTGAAAAGGTTACCTATAAAAGTGTCTTCAAATTGGACTTCAAAACATATAACCATATTCCTTTATGAATATGCATCCCAACCAGGCGAAATGAGTCGTACGTCAATTATCCACCAAACCCTGTTGCCACCATCATGAAAAACTTTAATTCATACACTTTCATGCAGTGAAAGAAGTTTTGAGCTAGCTTGACTGCAGCCAGAGATGTTGGGTGAACCCTTAGTGCTGGTTAAAATCAGAAGAAAAACCGGCAAAAAAGAACAGTTTAGTCCATAAATAAGACATAAGATATAACATGACATGTTATATATAACATATATATGACATGATATCTTATATATTCACCTCACACCATCTTAATATACTTATAATCTGCTCACAGGAATAACATTTTCCTATTCAGAGAAGAACGCTCTTTCAATTTCTGCAATACAAAAACCTCAATATCAGACCACTTTTATCACATTCAACCCACGATTTCTCTGTCCACATCCAGTGACTTACAACTCATTTTGACTGGCCGAGAGACATATCACAGAGCTGTTATTGATCATCTTTAAATAACAATAAGATTTTAAAGCACTTAAAATACATGTCTGGTCACTTACCTAAAACATGATGAAATACAGATGTGATAGACTGATCCCACTCGCTCTGGAAAAAGCTAAGTCCTGCGGGGGTTAGGTCGTCCTCATGTTTACGGTAAAAGTCCAGTGTGCTAAATGACCTCTCCCTCAGTGATGTGCTGAGACAAAGGATAAAAGTGACAGCTTTATGCATTATAAATGAGCTCATGAACTGTCGTATCCTCTGAAATCAGAAATAATATTCATGCAAACCAGTTGGTGAGTCCTGATCAGATTTTGTTTCCTTATTTTAAAAATAAAGCCATGACACTGATGATAATTCTATACAAAACTCTTAAGGATGATATTTTTATTGTAAAAGTGTAAAAAGAAAATTCTGAAACATTGGGGTTTACATCATGACACTTTATAGCTCAAGTTGACCTAACATGAAATGTTAACACAATGTATCCTGTGTGGTAGGGAATCTCAATACAAAGTATAATGAGTGAGTCTTTGCCAGATTGGCTCCTTGAACCTTCTGGGCTTAAACAAATTTACCAGTGTTCAACTGCCTTGATGCATTTTGCCAGCATTATCTTACAAACAGAGACCACATTTGTTTGGGCAAAAGAGCAGCCCACCAATCAAATTTAATTTGATAACAAAGATCTGTAGATATCCCTGTAGATAATTTACAATTTCCTCCACAATCACCTACTTTTTCAGGTTCAAATAAATGCATGCGTATAGCAGCTCGAATTCAGAATTGAGTCTGTTTCATGCTGATAACACATTCAAAAAGGGCAAGCATCTTTGTACTAAATCCTACCTTCCTGGCGATAGCTGCATATCTTTGAAATCTAAAGGTTTGCTTTGCCTGTACAGTACAAAAATATAACGCAGAAAACCCACTCCCTTGGGAGGAAATGGCTGAAGATAATCACACACTGTATCTGCTTTCTCTGTGTCATTACCAGGAATGTTGCCTCTGAAAATATAAATTCAAACTATAAGTCAGTCAATAAGACTTTTCTGTTGCAGTTTCAAATTCTGGAATAAATGCTGTATTCTAATTGATGAATATGGAGGCCATTGTATCATCATATTTGAATAAATTATAGGCTAAAATATGTCAAAGGATACAATGATTTTTCTAGTCTTCCAAATAAACTTAATGAACAATTTAAAGTGGTAGTGCAACATCACGAACAACTTATGCTATATGCTGTAAAATAACAAACTTCTAATAGCCAAAATTGTATTAGCAGTGTTTTTTTTTTTTTTTAAATCCTGATAATGTGTTTATTTTGCAAAATAAGACAACTTGCAGTTCTGCGGTTCTTTAGCCGGCTCTCTGCGTCATTAACGTCGATTTGCATGTGACGTCATATTTTTCCGCACATCTTTGTACTACGAAGCTGCGCGACTCGCGGCTGACTAGTAAAGCCCTATCAATTTGAGCCTCAGGGTATTTGTTCTGACTCCGCCTTGACTTGAAGTGACACAATGCAGGTCCACATCTGACCACCTTACTGACCAATGTCTCCCCCTAATCCCTTCCCTAAGTCCACCCTTTCTTCATATATGTGTGGGCCCAGGCAAAAAAACAGCTAAACTTCAAAATTCTTGGATTTGAATTAAGCATTGTGTGTGAAAATAAAATCATTTCTGAGCATTTGGCTTTTTATTTCATCCAATTCTGACAACTAAAACCTGAGATATGGCAGTTTTTGTACCATGGGGGTCAAAAATGCAAAAGAGAAAAATTCAGCTTTAAAGTTGAAGAAATTCTTTTTTACCCTCTCTTACATAAAGTAAACAGAAAATTAAAAGTGCATGATGATGCAAGCCATCGGGAAGCCTGCCATCTTCTGTCCATGGCATCGATGATGCGCAGTAAATATTTGTAGGCTAAACATGTCGTCCGCATCGGACCAGACTTATGAGTGTGAATGATCCTGGTGATAGATCTAGATGTACATCTGGCTTGATAACTTTATACTGCAATCAGCAGCACGTGCATTATAGGTAAAAACATGAAATGGGGTGGCTGGGTCCTGTGGTTAATCAAAGATTTAAGTTCAGATGAGAACAATAAGATCGATCGCCGGCCAAACGATGATCGGATCGTGAATGACAGGCCCATGTGAACAAGCAATAATCATGTGGACGGGACGGACGAGGTGTAACACATTAACACTAAATGTCTGGAATGCATCATGTACTGTTAGCCAGAGACACAGGCCTTGGCAACGGTGGCAGGCAGGACTACTGCTCATAGTAATGCCACTATTACAACAAAAGAATTTCTTGTTGACGGACCTATGCTAACAAAAATAAGCACAGATTGTGGAAATATCGCGAGTCGGGTAGTGTTACAAAAACTTTTTTAAAAAATATTTAAGCGCTCAATTTGAACTTTTTGCACTGTCAATACATGCTGAGGAAATCGATTATGGTGAAACCCGAAAATCAGTGGGCAGGTCCAAAATCGAGTTTGAGAGCCTGTAGCTCTGTTCAAATGAATGCGACTATAGCCAGGTTTTTGCTTGAGCCCGAACATATGATAATATTTGTAATGAGCCAATGGCAATGTACTCATCAAGATGTCAATTTCATATGGGTGTCAATTTATCACCCCTCGTCACACAGACTATTTCCATTACAGATGTGTTCATAACCTAATATAACTGCTTGGACCAAACCACTTCATTTAGGGGTGTATTTACATTCATGCTACAGAATCTTCGTGTAAAATGCAAGCTATCATCCCTCTTACCACGTGGACTTAGATCATTCTTACTAGATCAGACTGGCTGACGTTGATGGGGCAGCAGTGACTACAAATATATACAAAAGATCTAATGCATAAAGCAGCATAAAGTGAGAGCACAAGAAAGCTATCTGATATATAAACTTAATAGATATTTAGGCCACTTGGGCTTTCATTCCTAGCAATTATAGCTTGGTCGCTGGTCAATCCCAAACTTGTTGAGTGGATCAAATGGTCAGGGGAGTCTGTGTTATTATTCAATATGGTATAAACAAAGAGACCACATCTATTTGATACTCTTCTCATGATCATCGTTTCTTTTGACTGTAGTTTCTGAGCACTTGAGAGGACTTGAATGGGCCATGTGGCCTTGATTTCTATTCTTCTCTTCTGTTCAAGAGGATTTCATCTTTGGGCATGGAATTTCTCACAGTTCTATTAGGTAAAGTTTCCTTTACCTTTTGAAAGAGTATCCATTGAGCTGTGCATACTTATTATGGTGATAATTTTAAACTGGGGCCGACAAACCCCAAGTTCAAGTAACATGGAGAGAAATATCACAGCGCAATGAGGAGTCCCTCCATATGCCCGACTATCCTGCGACCTACAGTTCACAGCCACACAATACACCATTGTTTACATATCGAATAGGCCCACTCAAGCATCCTGTTCGAAAAAAAATGACATCAAGCCCGATTTACAGTCAGTTACGGAAAATAACGAGATGGCCAGAGTGGTCTGAATGATCCCGTCTCTTTTAATTGTTAAAATCTCAAATTTAGATTGTATGTCAGTGGATTTACAACAACCGTAACATTTCATCTGAGGCAAAAACAAAAGGAAACTTGACACAAGGAATTGATGTTGCATTTCCACTTTAAAACTTTTTGTTAAATCAATCTAAGAAACTTACTTAAAGACCCATTTTAATTCAAAGCGAAATTATGTGTTTCATCTTTCACACGTCTATTTTCTATAAAAGAAAACCTGAGGCAAAAGACCACAATTTCACACCATGTGTGAATTCTGTGGGAATGGTGCAAACCACATCTATTCTTTAAAAAGAAGAAAAACAAACATTTCTATAAACCAAATATCACTTCAGGGTGAGTAAAATAAAGGCCGAGAAATGAAATGAACAATGAAGTAAATAAAAGTACACGCAATCGTTTCCACATTCTGAGAACAGGGTTAGAATTCTCTACTTACATTAACCAGTGTAACATTTCTTTATTGTTCTCTTCTAAATTTCCATCAGGGCTTGACATCACAAGGGTCCATAAGCTGTCATCTGGGGCTTCATAGGATACATATGGTTTTATTGATGTCTGTGGGAAGCAAAGAGGAAAGACCTATTCATTAGCAAATACACTGGTAACTCTTTCATTTTCAATTCAGCTCTAAAGTGCTCTCAATGCAGTGGTCAAAGCCAAATCAGGGTCTGTCTAGGGCCGAAAACATACTAGCTGATCAATCTGGCAAATATCGGCAGCAAAGTCACTGAAGTAGTGCACAAGGAAAAGCATAGACAAAATGGCTGCTGTCTTCTGTCTCCTGTCTGGGGCCAGACTGATTGAAGTGTGACATATTCCATTTTCTTCCGCTTGTTCAATGAACCATATACATGCATCTAAAAATAGCCCAGGAGGGGATTGCAATCTGCAAAAATTAAAAGTTTTTTGTTTTTTTTCCATAAAATGTTATTTTTTGACATCAGATTTGAAACCAGTGGCCAAAAAAGTAGGAATGGGTGCTATGACTTCACGATTTATTGCCTGTAGTTTTTTTTTTGGGTTGTTTTTCTTAATTTTGCATGATATACTGTAGGCCTAGCTGTGTTAGTCCTGTCTCAACTCTCTCTCTCTCATATCGTCCACTGTATGACAAAGAGGCAAATAGGTAACAGCCGCTGTACAACAAGAAGGCGAACCCTTACCTTCTCTGCATGACAAACGGGTGAACTGGTCAACAAGATATTTTACTGATTCACCCCTTCATCACGTGGAATAGTTAAGGGTTCACCTGTTTGTCATACAAGGGTTGCTACCTAGTCACCTCTTTGTCATACAGCTGACGATATACACACACACATATCCAACACATGCATGCAATATGAGTTTTTCTTGTTTCATTTCATAATTTGAGAATAGGCCCATCCATAGACTAGCCTAATTTTTAATCTAAATTTAGGTTTATTATGTGAAATGGTGAGTTTTCCAGTGTAAGAAGAGTACGTCCTCATACAGGCAATTCACCCCTGACTTTCTCTGTATAGTAAAGTCAACAGGCTAAACAACAACCACTCAATGTATTTAAATATCGCTGGTTTGAAATCCTTGTGCAGCTGAAGCATTAAATGGTGAACCACTTGTATTCCTTGGATGTACTGACATTGAATGCCTTGATAAATTGTCTTCTCATCACTCAAGCCTCTTTTTAACAGGCGCCAATGGACACCAACAGTCCCCCTCTTCCCCCGCACACACATGCACGCACAATGCCACCTGGAGGCGATAACCTGATGGATTCTATATAATTTATATTTTTCCTCTGCCAGCCATCTCTCATTTGGTGGCTACCAGTCACACAGACCAGTAAATTACCGGCCCTTGTTTATTATTTGCTTTTTTCTAGTTTGACTAAGTTATTGAAGCCATATACCGATCTGAAGTCATAAACATCGTTCAAAAGATGTACTGAACAACCATATGAAAGTATATTTCTGGCTGATGTTTTAGTGAACCATCAGCAAATACATCATTATTTCTAGCAATAGTTGCAGCAAGGAGCAACTTGAAATGATATATTGATTTCTATGTCTACAGAAGTAAATGATCAAGAACTAAGTGGATATTTCCTGCCTTTTTTGAGGTTATAAGGTAACTACAAACTATATTACTTTGCTTACTATTACTTACTGGTATATTATTGATCAATTTAACAGTGAACACAATATAAATTTAGTAAAACCTTCTCATAAGATGAGCACTTTTGCACACATTTCTCTGAAACTGGCGTATGCTATACTAGTGAAACTTATGAAAACAGTATGTCATCCACAGAAGTATTCCTCTGTAGCAGAATATCTCAATCAGCACAAGGAAATGAAGTCAGAGATAAACCCATCGTGCCAAAAAAAAAAAAAAAAAGAGTACCCAAAGCACTAGTTCAATGTATCTCACTTAACATTTCTGTATGTTCCTCTTTGTCCATCCAGTAAATAAACATTTCAAGTTTGGTTTCTCAAACACAAAAAAAATCAACAAAGCAAAACAAATCAAAAGGAGGATGAGAATGGTCTGTGTGGTCACAGCTGAGATAAACACTCCCATGAGGTTAAAAAGCGTAATTCTTCTGTATTTATGGTCACTTTAGATCTATACATGTACTTATGAAAAAACAGGTGATCACAGATACCAAACTTTCCAACACGGTTGATATTCTACGTTGAAAGTTACCTCTGCTGCTGGTATTTCATTTCCATGACGCACAGGGGTAATAAACTCTTCATCATAGTCATAATGAACATCCAAAGGCACAACGGGAAAAAAGTGAGCCCCATCAAATAAATCTTTATAAATGCCGTAGTGCTCTGCTATTGCGCCGACATGCAGTGGCATTGCTTCCACATTCCATTCTTGCTTCATTTGGTCCATGTCCAAATGCACTGTATTTAAAAAAATTATGGGATAAAAACTGATACATATTATATATCATGTAAATCTGAATGACATTACTACCACTTAAATCCCAAAAATATGAATTAAATGCTTAAAGAATCACTGCCTCATCTTAAACTGCAGATCAAATATTTCATTATCTAATATCACTGAGCTCAAATAATCAAACCATAACAGTGCCTTGTTTTTTATATAACATGCGTTTTACTCAGATTTCACATTATTTAGATTTATTCAGTGATTTATAACTGGAACCATCGCCTGAAACAAATAATACTGTGAGATAAGTTTTCTTACATTTTCTGTGTCGAGCAGCTTGTTCAAATGATTTCCTATGTGTCATCCATTTCTTCAGGGTGTCCAACTTCTCCTGCTGATTTTTTCTATGGATCTGAAATCCGATGTTGATGCCCTGACTTGCAGGTGCCTCATATCTGGAATTCCATTCTGAGAAAGAAAATTAAAAAATAATTTCAAGTTAATGCAGAAATTAAGTAACAAGTCATTTAAATATCACCAAACTTTTTTTTTAAATTAAAAACATTTTCTACCAGGCTTCCTTGTATGTATGATAACAAATGAATACCCTGAGTTTATATGGCTTCACTGTGAGTAGTTCAACTGAAAATTCACGTTAATTCCTTGCCTCAATATATATTTTTCAACGACTTCTTATTTCAATCAAACCGTAAGTGTAAAATTCATTATCGTAGCTCTACTTGTATTTTATGTAGAAAATGATAACCAAGACTTTTTTCTATGGTTATATAAAGCAGATGGCACAGAAGTGCAGATTCAAATTGTTTCTAAACAATTTCTTGCCATATTATATACAGTTGAGTCCATGCAAACCGAACTCCGATAAAACGAATTTCTGATTAATCGAATAAAAACGAAACAATAGATTTTTTTTCCTCTTTGCACCTATTAAATGCCT